>JASDQU010949380.1:36087-50942 GCA_032191745.1 Picea mariana | reverse complement strand
GACAAGTCGCCTATCAGTTAGCTTTGCCCAGTCAGTCAAAGCTACATCTTGTTTTTCATGTTTCATGCTTAAAGAAGGTGATTGGAACTAGGTGCCAAATTCAAACCAACTTTCCTGAGTTAACTGAAGAAGGATCCATTTGGCTACAGCCAGAAGCAGTTTTGGACCAGCGTGAGCGTCACCTACTTCAGCGAACCATCAAGGAAGTGCTAGTCCAATGGACAAATACAACTCCAGCAGATGCCACTTGGGAACCCACTACCATTCTGCGGCAGTTTCCACATCTCAAGCCTTGAGGACAAGGTTGTTTTTAAGGGAGTGGACATGTTAGGGTCCTAACCCGCACACCTTACATAAAAGTATTAATTGTAAGGTGTTTGTTTACCTTAAAGGTTTTTTATCTTAATAAAATGTGGGGCATTCTTGATGTCTCTTTCATCATCCAATTTTTTAAGTGGAGAATTATATATATATATATATAATTGAATAAAAATAAAATTTGGCTCCAAAGTATTGCAATTTTCATGTTAGAATGGGAAAAGTGGCCAATTTAGTGCCACAACCTCATGGGGTCATAAGGGATTTGGAGGCATTTTCTTAAGATTTTCATGATTACATTGAGATTTAGCTTTTTGGCATCATGGAAAGGTGAAAGACCAAATTTTGGTACCTCGATTATGAGAGTGAAATATCGAGTGAAATTGGAGAAATTATTCTCCATTGAGGCATTTTAGGGTCTTAGAGATTGTGAAGGGTTATTTTTTATCTTCCAAACCAAAAAACTTTAGGAAACTCTGTAGAATAATGCCAAAACTTTAGAATGTTGTTAGAGATTTATTTTTGATTTGTTTTACTAGAGTCTAGTTTTAGATGCTAATTGGTTCTAGATCCATACTTCTTGGATTATGTTCCTGGTTTATAGGTGAGATTTCCAGCTATAAATGTAACAATGTTTTCCTGAATTTTGATGAGCACTTTTGATCATGGTTTGATACTGCCTTGATCTCTGTTTATAATTTGGTATCATAGTGGAGGTTAAACACCATTGTGAGGAGCCACGATTTGAAAGCAGTGAATCCGCAGCTTCTACCATCGTTTTAATACAAGCATCGTTTGTGAAGTTGGTGCATCGCTTATGAAGCTGGTGCATACTCTGTAAATGTTTGCTGCCAATTTGAGTAGAGTCGCTGCCCCCACTCACATTCGCCTGGTGTGAGTTCCGTTGTTGAATAGTGCCATTGAATGCCATCAATTTTGAGGAGCCATGATTTGGCTGCCATCAATCGTGGAGTGAATCTATTGCAATAATTTTCAGCGAAGAACCATAGCGTCGTTTCCTTTGAAGTCCCGTCGGAGAACTGTGGAATCTCCGATAGAGGTCAAAGAGTTGTTGATCCATGTCAGTTATCTCGATTTCATAAACTCCACCGCCTATCATCTTCTGGAGACAGTCATTCCCCATTTCGAACAAAACCCAGCATTCATCAACCACTCGCTGCATATTTTTTCTCGGAGGTAATCGATTCTGCCGCCTCCAGTTCTCTAACAAAGCCTCTGCCTCCAGTTATGAAATTATCCATTAGTCATTGCCATCGAAAATTAGATCCATTTCCTTCCAACAACAGAGAAGGAGCCCACGTGGGAGGTAANTTTTTTTTAATTAAATTGGTGAATAATTGTTGAGCTTGCTGAATTATATGTGGCGGAAGATGGCAAACCCACTCGTTGATTATTATTTAAATGAATCCACCAAACTTGATAGCGAAAATTATGTTAACCGGAAATTTAAGTTGATAACCGTGCTTGAAGCATATAATAAGTTAAGGAGACGAGCCCAAGCCCACAACTATTGCCTCGATTCCAGATTGGAAAAAAATGGGAAATGAAGGCGAAAGTGGTGCTGTGAATGTTCGTAAAGGACAACATAATTCCCCATATAAGAGACAGTAAAACTTTCAAAGAGACAAACCAGATTTTATTGTTAAAAACTAAGCTCTTATATATCAAAATGGAATCCAATGAAAGCATAAGTAATTTTGTATCTGGAATTAAATATTTAAGTGATAAGTTGGGTGATATTGGTGAAACAGTTTCCAGTAGTGATTTAGTAACTATTGCTTTGAAAGGTTTAGTGAAAGATTATAAAGTCTTTATTTCATCACTCTCTACGAGACAAACCCCCCCTACTTTTGATGAATTGGATGGAATTATTCTTCAAGAAGAAGAGAGAATCAAGAATTATGATCAGGACTCAAGTGGCTAATATTTGGCATTGATTTCAAGAGGAAAAAGATCATACCGAGGTAAATCATGGGACAAGAACAAAGTCTGGTTCTTACGTTAAGCGAAATATTGAATGTGAATATTGTGGCAAACCGGGGCATCTTTCTAAATATTGTTATAGAAGAAACAATCATGAGTCCAATCAAATATACAAAAGGCATAATGGAAATTTTGTGCATAAAGACACTTCAATCAATGAGGGATTTAAAAATCCTAAGTTGTTGATTTATGAAGTTGCATTGTCTGCTGAAAATGATGATGATAACGCATGGTTCATAGATTCTTTTGCATCAGGCTATATATCATGTCATAAAGAATGGTATGATGAATACTATGAAAACATTGATGGCACACACATTTATTTAGGAGACAACATATCACATAAAGTTGAAGGCTATTGAGTAATAAGTGTGAACTTACCTAATGGACAATTGAGGCAGATTCATGATGTGATGTATGTTCCTGGTATTAAAAATAATTTAATATTTCTTTCAACTATCATTGATAATAATTTAAAAGTGGAATTTGGTAAGTTGAGGTGTGTTGTAAAAGATGTCCAGGATCACTATATGATTGTTTTCACAGGTACCAGGGTTGGTGGATTGTATAAGTTGGATGTGGAAATGAACTGTCATGTTGCATTGACATCCACAACAATGTCAACATAAAAGTTATGGAACCACATGTATGGGCACCTAAATTACAATGATTTGATGTTATTGAAAAGAAAAACAATCGTAGAAGGTCTTCCTGTTATGAAGAATGATCATTTTCCATGTGAAGCATGTGCACTTGGTAAGAAACATAGAGAGGAGTTTCCCATACATACAGAGAAAAGACAAACTGATACACTTGAATTAATTCATACTGATGTATGCAGACCTATGCAAACTAGGTCACTTGGTGGTGCTTCAAACTTTCTTATTTTTGTTGATGACAAATCTAGATATACTTGGGCCTATTTCATAAGGAGAAAAAGTGATATATTTGAGTATTTTAAAGAATTCATAAATATGGCTAAAAAACAGACAGGCAAATGTATTAAAATTCTCAGATCTGATCAGGGTGGTGAATATACATCATGATCATTTAAAATTTATTGTAAATTTAATGGAATCCAACAACAATTTACAGTACCTCATATGCCTCAGCAAAATGGTGTGGCTGAAAGAAGGAAGAAAACACTAGTGGAATGTTCTCACAGTATGCTTCAAGGTAAAAACATTTCTAATGGTTTTTTGGCAGAAGCTATTAATATTGTTGTTTATTTAAAGAATCAAATTCCAACTAAGAAAATAGATTTTCAAACTCCATTTAAGGTTTTTCAAGGTTATAAACATGATGTCAGTCATTTAAGAGTGTTTGGATCCACTACATTTGCACATATTCCAAAGGATGAAAGAAGAAAACTTGATGCAAAATCAATCAAGTGTGTTTTTATTGGGTATTGTACTGATAAAAAAGAATACAAATTGTTTGATCCCAGTTCACATAAATTGTTTGCAAGTAGAGATGTGGTGTTTCATGAGAATGAATATAGAGGTGATACATGGAATGATGCAGATGGTTGGAATAATGATAATGATGATCATGTAAAAATAGATACAATGGTTAAACATGAACAGGAACAGGTACAAGTTCAAGAATGAAATGAAAGCAATATGGACACTTCAAGCATTCTTGATACATCAAGTGGAGAAGAGTCACCATAGAGCAGGAGACGAGATCAAAGCAGTGAAGGAACAAGGAGGTCATCACGATAAACTCAACCACCTATAAGGTATAAATATCATGCATTGATGTCTCATGTAATGAATGTTGCAGAACATTTAAACTATGATCAAGATAAAGACCATGAAGAGTGAAGAAATTCTATGAATGATGAATATGACTCTCTTATGAAAAATCAAACATGGGAATTAGTTGAACTTCCTGAAAACAAAGTCTCTATTGGAAGCAAATGGATGTATAAATCTAAATTTAAAGCAGATGGTAGCATTGATAAATATAAGGAAAGATTAGTTGCAAAAGGATATTCAAAAAAGGAGGGAATTGATTACGAGGATACTTTTGCACCCATAGTTAAATTGAATACAACTAGAGTATTGATTGCCTTAGCTGCAAAATATAATTGGAAAATACATCAGTTATATGTCAAAACTTCTTTTCTAAATGGTGATTTAAAGGAAGAGGTTTATTTGGTTCATCCTGAAGGGTTTTTCAAGAAGGGACATGAACATCTAGTCTGCAGATTAAGTAAAGACTTATAGGGTTTGAAACATGCACCGAGATCATGGTATGTAAAGATAGGTACCTTCTTTTATCAGAATGGTTTTGTGAAAAGAAAAAATTATCCTAACCTGTATGTTAAGTAACATGAAGAAGGAAATGTTGCTTTAATATATTTATATGTGGATGATCTCATTATTATAGGAAGTGCATGCAAGTTAATTGAAGAGATTAAAATTTAGTTGTCTCAAGAATTTGAAATGAAAGATCTTGGTGAATTTCATTAATGTTTAGGACTTGAGGTTTCGAGAGAGCCTGGTAAGACATTAATTACTCAAAGTAAATACATAAAATAAATTCTTATAAAGTTCAATATGAGTGAATGTAAAGCAATGCCAACTCCCTTTGAACAAAATGCAAAGTTATACTATGATGATCGAACT
This sequence comes from Picea mariana, assembly GCA_032191745.1. Lineage (NCBI taxonomy): Eukaryota > Viridiplantae > Streptophyta > Pinopsida > Pinales > Pinaceae > Picea > Picea mariana. The sequence continues at coordinate 45,987 of JASDQU010949380.1, read as the reverse complement.
AAAGTGGCAGATGGTACTTTATATCATCAGTTGGTGGCGAGTTTGAACTACCTCACCACTACCAGACCAAACATTTCATACTCAGTCAACATCCTTAGTCAGTTCATGGCTAAGCCTTTTGAGAGTTACTCGAAACTCCAAAGAAAGTCCTCTAATACTTGAAAGGAACAATAAATTTTGGTATTATGTATACTGATGAATCTGTTGTTGAACTGACAGGTTTTTCTGATTCAGATTGGGCAAGAAATCTTGATGATAGAAGATCTACCTTAGGATATGAATTTCATATAGGATCGGGGGTTGTATCATGGAGTATCAAGAAATAACCAACTGTTTCTTTTTTTGTCAATAGAATCTGAGTATAAAACCTTGACCAGTGCTACCTGTGAAGCTATTTGGTTGCGAAGAATTCTTACAGATGTTGAAGAGGAGAAACATTTTCTATCATGAATCAATTGTGATAATCAAAGTGCTATCAAATTGGCACACAATCCAATATATCATGAAAGATCAAAACACATTGAGCTACAACATCACTTGATGAGGGAGAAGATTGAATTAAGGGAAATTAATTTGATTTTTTGTAATACAAATGATAATGTGGTTGATACATTTACCAAGCCTCTTCGTAAACTCAAGTTGAAGTTTTTAGAAGCAAGTTAGGCGTTGTAGAAAATCTATTTCTCCATTAAAGGGGGATGTGAGAATAATGTCGAAACTTTAGAATGTTGTTAGATATTTCTTTGTGAGTTGTTTTACTAGATTATAATTTTAGATGATAAGAGGTTCTAGATCCATACTTCTAGGATTCTGTTCCTGGTTTATTGGTGATCTTTCTAGCTATAAATGTAACAGTGTTTTCCGTCAGAATGATGAATTGTGATGATCACTTTTTCTCACGATTTGATAATGCCTTGATATTTGTTTATAATTAATTCATGAGTCAAATGGTCTTTCAAGACACTCAAATTCATCGAAGAGTTGATACTGTTAACTAATTAAAAAACAAAAAACTGGAGTTGATACTATTAACATATTCAATTAATTAAAAAACAAAAATTAAATAAATTTTCAAAACACACAAATTTTTAATGGGAAAAAGTTAAGATAAGGTTTTTTTTATAACATACAAAATATTTGATATATTTAATTAATTAAAATTTAAATTTTTTTAGTTTGACATAATTTAAATTTGGTTAAACAATTTTTCTCAAAATTGCAATTTGTAATAGTTGGAATTAGTGTTTTTATTGAAAAATAGAATCAACACCTTCAAAATGTTCTAGAAAAATTAGATTATAATATTAAAATGTGATATTTACAATTTTATTATTAATTTAAAGTGATTTTTATTGAATTTTACAAGAAAATATAAATCTGAACTATTAAAAAATATTAATTAATAATAAAATAAGTAAGATAAATAAGTGAAGAGGTAACTCTTCCCACCATGTTTTATATAGTTTTGGGCATTTTCTAACTGTTCTATGTTTTTGTTTTAAATGTACAAAAAATCACAATTTTCTATTCTTAAATTGCATTTTGAATGGAGAAATGAATTCATCTAAATATATTATGCCATTGACTATGTTGGTTTTGTGTGTATCCATTAATGTGTTTTCTTCTTTTAAAATGTACGGCTTTCATTTAAAAAGAAGCAAATGATTATCAATGGTTAATACATTTTATTAGCGGTGGGAATGTGGAAATGGCACAAAACGGTGCAAGTATAACAAGTGTTGCATGGCAACATAGTCCCTGCCAGGTTGGAATGGGAATAAATGAACTTCTATGATGGGACTGAGTACATACACGTGGGAAGCAAGTTGAAGTACACATGGTATCCATGCAAAGGATGACTTTGTGGCAGCGGACGCATCACATTAATATGCGAACGAGGAAGTTTTTTCCTGGGGTGTATATAGTTTAAACATGGTACTTAAAAAACTTCTATCTAAATGATTTGCAACAAAGATTCCTAGGAAAAAGGACCAAGACAATAAACATTCAAATACAATAGAATATTAAACAAAGGTTGGATCTGTTCCATATTTTTGAAGCAACAAAGGTTCTTGTTTTCTTTGAAGTCTATCAAAAATCTGGAATCTATTCCATTTTTTTGAAGCATAGTTATTAAAAATTCAAATACAATAGAATAGGCATAAAAGTAAAATACATTAAAGTAAAATTAAATGAAATGGTTCAAAGATCTTTCAACATATTTGAAGATGAGTAGGCATGAAAATGTTGTAGATAACAACACCAAAAAAATTAACTTCTAAGTATGTGTGTATCATATACAATTTGTTTGATAGTACATAAACGATTTAACATTTAAAAAAGTTCTATGATATTGGTATTTGAATGTCTTGCAACAAAGGTTCCTAGACACAAAAAATTTAGCATTGAAATATTTCTAGAATCTGTTCCATATTTTTGTTTATGTTCCAAACATTCAAACACAATAAAATATTAATAATATCTTGCAACGAAGGTATTTCTGAAGCATACACATTAAACATTCAAATACAATAGAATACTAATAATGTCTTGCAACAAAGGTTCCTGGACACAAAAAATTTAGCATTCCCCGATTAGTTTTCTTTGAAATTTATCAAAAATTAATAATGTCTGTTACACATTTCTGGAAATTTAAATGTGTTTGTCATATAGACTAGGATTGGGACTCCCGTAGACCATAAAAAGAAATAAGTACAATAATTAGGAATGTAGAAAGAAGAAGTGTGCGACGGTAGAGAGGAAGACCTGAAAAGAAGAAATTGGAAGTTATGAGTGTTTGGTTAGAGTTTTCTATTTAAAGAGGTATAATAACTGGATTGCTAAAGAAAACAAGATAACATCAGTATAGACTTACTATGAAGCTGATGTATTTTTGTTGTTGTCCTCGACGGAAACTGGAATCGTGTCAATCGGCTGTTGCCCTTCCTAGATGAGGTTGTCCATTCTCCATTGGAACCATTCTTCAATGTAGCTTCTCATGGGGGCCATGTTGATTTCATCCTGGACTTCTATGTCGAAAAGGTTTTTTTCTAATTTCCTTAGATCCTTTGAAATGCTATGAAGACTTTGTTCAATTTCTTCATTATGTGACGAATAGTCCAGTACCCATCTCTCGATCTCATCTACACGATATTCAACGATGTTGTAAAACTTTTCGAAAGACAACCCCTTTAAAATATCAAGTTGTTCATCAAAGGCTTCTTTGGTCACTGACAAGGATTTGAGAATTAAGTTTGGGTCTTGAACCTCGTTGGTACTTCTGACTAAGTCTATTTGGATCAAGTTTGTGAATAATTATTCATTTTCTAATATGGCTTGTTAACATGATTTGACAATGAGCTCTAGGTTCTTAACATTCTTTTTCCAACATGCTTTTAATTTTTTGGTCCACTTTGGGTAGGAGAGATTTTCTTGGCTTCTTTTCAAATCTGAGGTGTTGATGGCATGGCTGGAAAAATGGGTCAGCACATGTTCACAAAAACATTGATCATTTTTTAAATTCGCCTGCAAATGTTCCTGCAAATTATTTTCCCTCTTTCGGAAAGAAGCTATATTTTTTTATGTTTCCCAGGCTTCAGTAACTAGCTGCATTCTTTTCTTGATGTTATTCTCTACAAGGGCTCTAGACGATGAAAGGAGGGTGGAGAATAATTTTATCTTGGCTGCAGTGGTAGCAGGAATTTTTTTTTCTAAAGGACTACCAAACTCTTGGGTAGCAATCAAAGCTTCCTCAAATTCCTTGATGTGGTCTTTCAGTTTGGCATTCTCTGCTTCAATTCCTCCAATGGAATCATCAAGAGAATCATCGGTTACGCGGTGAAATAGGGAGATTTGGGATGACCACATTTTCGTAAAGTTAATCTTTGTGTGATATTTTCCTTTCCTATTTGATACATCTCTCTTTTCAATGACCATATTTTTAGATTGGTTGTCAAAAACAACGCTATGAAATATGAAGGATTTATCTTCATCAAAAATGTTGGTCTCAACTATTTTCATTGCGGACGGACCAACTGTCTTCATGTGCTAGGTTTCAATTTCAAATTGAAACTATTCACTTTCAATTTCGGGTTCGTCTGCCTACCCTAAATTGTTTTTTCTCTTCTTCGTCAGTGGAATTTTGTGAGAACTATCAATTTTTATGTGAGGAGGGTTCTTATCTCCTCCTCCATTCTAAGATTTTTGGGTTTCTTTCTTATTGGGGTGGGCTATTGAAGTGATGCTCCATGATGTCATTCTCTTGGGAGTGATGGATGGGGACTGGGCACTCTTCTCACCGGATACTTTTCCCTATTGTTTGTACAATTTAGTTGCACTTTGCAATGTATCTACGTCACAATTTCCAGAAGCAGGATTGTTTTCGTCATTGTCCCTGTCTTCGTTCAAGCATCTATGGATAAAAGAGCTTCTAAAGCCAAATTCTAGTAAAAATTCTCGAAAAATCCCATTAGGATCGAGCCCTTTTATACTTTCATCATATGTCAGGTTTAAGTTCTTGAAATGGCCTACGAATTCGTCAATCTTGTTGACGTTTCTGCACACGAAGTCCCCAACTTTCCAGGGTAGAGGAATGAACTATTTGTTTTTCTTGTCATGGAAAAAATGCAACCAATGGTTTTATTGTCTTTCTATTTCTGCAACAAACATCTTGTCCATGATGTGGCATGGAAGGAAAGCAAGATTCTCCTTGGATCCAAAGACCATTAGTACACTCTGATTTTCCTTTTGTTCAAGTGTGCCCTTCCTGTTCAAAAAATTGGTTTTCTGGATAGACATCCACGAAGCGTTGTTCCCTAACAATAAATATTTGAAAACTGAGACAAAGTCATTAAAAACTTCATAAAAAGAATGGGAGGCCTCGTGCCTCCACAAGGCCTAGTACCAGAATGTTACTGGGTCGAATCCAAAGTTTATTTTCTTGGAAAGAGACAGTTTTGGAAATGGACAACAATGCACTATTGTGACAATCAAGTAGGATGAATATAAAATTTATTTGATTCTTTGAATCGTGACAACTGGGAACAAATTTCAATGGAAATTATCTTCCCCCAATCGAAAATGAATTGTTCCTTGTCTGTGAGGTAAAAAATATAAATAATTATATGGGAAATGCTTGTCGTGGATGCCTGTCTTATTATTCTCGCAAACAACCAAGCAATTTCCCGGAATGGATTTCTAAAGGAACTTACCTACAAATTTGTGATATCTCCAGGAACTATTGTCGGGTCTTTGAGGAACTCGACTAATATGTCCAATCCGTTATCATGTTTTTCTAGGAACTGCTTGCATTCTTGTCCTCTGAAGGTCAATTTTGGCTTTGGAAAGTTTAACGTCTTGCGGAAGACCTGTGGTGACAAAGAAACAAGAGAATGGTCGCGCAGTGGAATAATTATTTGTCTTGGAATATATTTTTCGACGCACCAAGAGACCACCTCCTTACAGTCAAAAACCTTAGGGAAGCAGCCTGCACGAGCAATTCCATAGGTCCAAATTACTTCGTTATGAGTAGAATGGGATGAACAGTAAAATTATGCCCTGGACCAGTGGATGTTCTGATCCTGTTGTCCGAATATATTTACTGTATCTCCACAAAAATTTTGTCAACCTGCTGCCATAAGTTTACAAGAACGTTTGTTTTCTTGAGACGATGAATGAAATGAAAAGTTGGAAGGGAGAATATAACGTTGCACAAATCTTGGTCCAATGCATGTGAATGAGAGATCTCCTCAAGATTTTCGCTCATTAATGACAATTTCGACGGTTGTTGCATGATGCGTTGTCAACATTAAAGACTAGTAATTGCACACATAGAAGTGAGAACATGGAGGATATGAAAATGAACGATTAAGCACTTTATATTTCTTGAATGGGTCAGCGCGATGACCCGTGTTTGAGATGAACAATCGAAATGGACAATATAAATCTCTGCAGATCTTGGTTTAATGCGTAATAATGGGAGATCTCCTCGAGCGTTTTTCTCATTAATGACAATGTTGACGGTTCCTGCATTGTGATTTGTTAGCATGAAAGGTTTCTAATTTCATAGTAAGAAAGAAGTATGGAGGTCACGAGGACATGAAAAAGCAGTTAAGGAGTGTCTAATTATGGAAAGCGGTTGGGCGGGCTTCAAAATACGGTTACAAGGTACAACTGTTTGAGGTGAGGGTGCGAGGGTTAAATTGTATGTCTTAGAACTTTTTGAGTGCAATATGTGTAACACTGAAGAGGGTGTGATAGGACAATCCAGAGGGAAATTTGTATATCGCAGAAGTCTGGGTAATGTTTGCAAGACATAGAACAATGGAGGTGCAAACGTGATCCCATCTATCCGAGAAACTGTAATCGAAAAAGGTGGCTTAAGTATGGAAAAGAGAAACGGTTGGGGGGCATGAAAAATAAGTTAAGGAGTGTCTAATTATGGAAAGCGGTCGGGTGGGCTTCAGAATAGGGTTATAAGGTACAAATGTTCAAGGTGAGGGCACGAGGGTCAAATTGTATGTCTCAAAAATTTTTGAGTGCAATACGCGTAACACTGAAGAGGGTATGATAGAACAGTCCAGAGGGCAATTTGTATATCATGGAAGTCTGGGTAATGTTTGTAGGACACAGAACAATGGAGGTGCGAATGTGAGCCTGCCTATTCGGAAACCCGCAATAAAAAAAAGTGGCTTAAGTATGGAATAGAGAAACGACTGAGAGGATTCATTTTTGCTAATATATTGAAACTTGTAATATATATCACATAAAGAGAAAATAAGAGAAGATAAATTAATTTAAATTTGACGAGTCGAGCTTTAATTAAATTTCATTGTCTCATCTACGCTTTTTATTTTTAATGGCAGTCAGTATGGATTTTTCATGATGATCTTTTGGAAGTAAACCTTGGTTGGGCACAGTAAATTTTTCTTAATAATTGGAGATTTTGTCAACCCACCAACCCGAGGAAAGCTGTCGAATGGGCCTCAAAATCAGGGAGACAATGGTTCCCTAAAATACATGACTTCCCGAAGGTCAAATTGTATGTTTTGGGACTTGAATGCAACATGTGTACCATAGAAGAGAGGATGGTTATTAATGACATGTTTAAGGTTCTTGCACAATGAAGTTATAGCATTAAATCTTACCAATTGCATTTCCAAAGAGTAAGAAGGTGGCGGGGACACAGAACAACAAGTAAGGAATGGAAAATTATTGAATGTAGTTGGTCACGCTTCAAAATAGGGCTACAAGATACATCGAGTAGAGGTGAGGGCCCGAGGGTCAAATTGTATCTCTCGGGCATGATGATGCTTTCCTGTGCACAAGCTGTATATCGCGAAACTCTGGGTACTGCTTGCTAGTCATGGAACATTGGAAAGACAATCCTGAGCCCGCCAGTCCGGGAACCCGCAATAGAAAAAATGTCTAAGAATGAAACATGGATACACAGTAAATTTACAATGTCATGGTAATACAGCCAACTTGGGGCTAAGTATTGAAAGGAACGACGGACAGATGGGTTCATGACAGGGCATTCCAGTGGACAAATTGTATATCGCAGAACTCCAAGCACTGTTTGCAAGTTGTGTAATATTCCAAACAAAAATTTGAGGTTGTCAATTAGGGAACCCACAATCGAAAAAGTGTCCAAATATGGAATAGGGAAACGTTGGCCCGCAGTTGTTTTCGCTAATATATTGAAATTTTAGCTGGGAAGATCTTCTTTGCATGTTTCTTGACAAGTTCTGTAGGGATGGTTAGTCCTCGATACTTCAACTTATTAATTATGATCCTTACGGTTGTTTCATGATGGTGTTTTAGTATTAAACCTTTGGTTTTTCATATTTGGAAAGAAGTACGAGGATGGCCGGAATAGGAAGCAGTGACTAAGAATTGGATATTTCGTGAACCCGTCAACATGAGGATCCAAAATAGGCTGCCAAGGTCTCCCCAGAAGACGTGAGGCCCCGATGGTCAAATTGTATCACTCGGAACATTTGAATGCATAATATGTAACACGAAAGAGGGAAAGATATTAGAATCTGGTAGTCAATTTGTATATTGCGGAGGACCGGATGCCAACTGTTTTGTACCAGTGTGTTCAATTGTCACTAGTAAGAGAATAACTAATGTATATTAGGAAGGACATGAAGTTAGTGGGGATGGAAGGAAGTGACAAATAATTTGAAACATTTGTGAACCATGGTAGAGTGAAACTTGCGAGTTTGAGGAGTTCGCGGTGGAATTGTAGATCACAAAAGTTTTGAGTGCAAGATGTATATCATGGAACAAGAAGTGATAGAGTTTGAAAGTTCCAACCCAAAAACTGTGGCCATAAAATTGGCTAAGTATGGAAAGGAACAACGGTTGGTCGGATTCATCATGTGAGGATATAGATGGAGATGAAGATATGTCAACATGCCAATGCTGGAACCTACAATCATAGAAAGGAGACTAAGTATATAACCAGAAAGCGATAATGCATGGGAAGAAGAAAAGGTAAAAAGGTCTAAGGAGTCTGCGGTGGAATTATAGATCACGAAAATTTTGAGTGAAAGATGTATATCACGAAACAAGAAGAAATAGAGTTCGAAAGCACCAACTCAAAACAGTGACCAAGAATTGGAGATTTTGTGAACCCGTCAACACGAGGATCCAAATTAGGGTGACAAGGTTTCCCTAGAAGACATGAGGCCCCGACAGTCAAATTGTATCTCTCGGAACATTTGAATGCATAATCTATAACACGGAAGAGGGGATGATGTCAGAATCCAGTAGTCAATTTGTATATTGCGGAGGGTTGGATGCCAATTGTTTTGTACCAGTGTGTTCAGTTGTCACTAGTAAGAGCATAACTAATGTATATTAGGAAGGTCAGGAAGTTAGTGTGGATGGAAGGTAGCAAGTGACACTTTGAAACATTTGTGAACCGTGGTAGAGTGAAGCTTGCGAGTCCGAGGAGTCCACGGTCGAATTGTAGATCACAAAAGTTTTGAGTGAAAGATGTATATCACGGAACAAGACGAAGCAGAGTTCGAAAGCACCAACCCAACAACTACGGCCATAAAATTGGATAAGTATGGAAAGGAACAACCATCAGTCGGATTTATCATGTCAGGATATAGATGGAGATGAAGATATGTCAGCCCGCCAACCCTGGAACCCATGATCATAGAAACACGACTAAGTATATAACTAGAAAGCGATAATACATGGGAATAAGAAAAGGGAGAAAGGGCTAAGAAGTCTGTGGTGGAACTGTAGATCATGGAAATTTTGAGTGCAAGATTTATATCATGGAACAAGAAGCAGCAGAGTTCGAAAGCACCAACCTAAAACAATGACTAAGAATTGGATATTTCATGAACCCATCAGCATGAGGATCCAAAATAGGGTGGCAAGGTCTCCCTAGAAGACGTGAGGCCCCGACAGTCAAATTTTATTGCTCATAACATTTGAATGCATAATTTGTAACATGGAAGAGAGGATGTGAGGCCCTAGTAGTTAATTTGTATATTGCGGAGGGTCAGATGCCAACTGTTATATACCAGTGTGTTCAATTTTCACTAGTAAGAGCATAGCTAATGTATATTAGGAAGGATAGGAAGTTGGTGGGGATGGAAGGCAGTGACAGATACTTTGAAACATTTGTGAATCATGGTAGAGTAAAGCTTGCGAGTTCGAGGAGTCCGCGGTGGAATTGTAGATCATGAAAGTTTTGAGTGCAAGATGTATATCACGAAACAAGAAGCAACACAGTTTGAAAGCGCCAACGCGACAACCACAGCCATAAAACTAGATAAGTATGGAAAGGAACAACGGTTGGTCAGATTTGTCATGTGAGGATATCGATGGAGATGAAAATATGTCAGCCCGCCAATGCTAGAACCCGCGATCATA
>JASDQU010949380.1:23043-35485 GCA_032191745.1 Picea mariana | reverse complement strand
GGGGGGGGAGAGGAAAAATTAAGAGTTTTTATAGATTCCTGTAGACAAATTGTACATTGCAGAACTTCATGCACTGTTTGCAACTTGCAGAATATTTGAAACACAATTTTGAGGCCTTCAATCTGGGAAATCACAATCAAAAAAGTTTCCAAGTATGAAACATGGAAATGTTGGAGGGGACTTGTTTTTGCTAGTATATTGAAGTTTGTAATAGCTTTTCCATTACCTGGCAATATCTTCTTTGCATGTTTCTGGAGAAGTTCTGTAGGGATGGTTGGTTCTCAAAACTTTTTCTTATTAATGAAGATCTTTATGGTTGTTGCATGATGTCGTTTTAGTATTAAACCTTTGGTGTTTCATATCTAGAAATAAGTACGAGGATGGGACAAACAAGAAACAATGACTAGGATTTGGAGATTTTGTGAACCCGCCAACGTGAGGATGCAAAATAAGGTGACAAGGTTTCCCCAGAAGATGCGAGGCCTTGACAACCAAATTGTATAGCTCAGAACATTTGAATGCATAATGTGTAACATGGAAGAGGGGACGATGTTGGAGTCAGGTAGTCAATTTGTATATGGCAGAGAACCGTGTGTTAATTCTTTCTTACCAATGTGTTCAATTGTCACTAGTAAGAACATAGTTAATGTATATTAGGAAGGACGTGAAGTTAGTGGGGATGTAAGGCAACGACAGATACTTTGAGAGACGTTAATGTATATGAGGAGCCCATGGTGGAATTGTAGATCACGAAAGTTTTGAGTGCAAGATGTATATCACGAAACAGTAAGCAAATGATTTCATAAGCACCAACCCGGCAACCGCGGACATAAAATTGGCTAAGTATGGAAAGGAACAACTGTCGATCAGATTTTTCATGTGAGGATATAGATGGATATGAAGATATGTTAGCCAACCAACCATGGAACCGAATATCATAGAAAGGAAACTAAGTATATAACTAGAAAGAGACAATGAACGAGAAGACGAAAAGGCGAGTTTGTATGCACCAACTCGGAAACCATAGCCATAAAATTGACTAAGTATGTAATGAAAAAATGGTCGGTCAGATTTGTCATGTGAGGATATAGATTGAGATGAAGATAGGTTAGCCTGCCAACCCTGCAACCCGTGATCATAGAAAGGTGACTAACTATATAACTAGAAAGTGATAATTGAGGGGAAGAGGAAAAGGGGAAAAGGGATAAGTATATGACAGTAAAAAATCCATTCTTCGTTTATTAATGCCAATGTTTTCAAACCCCTACTGGGTTCTCACTAGTAAAATCATAAATTGCAGATCACGGAAGTTCTTTAGCTACAATATGTATATGATGAAACATGGGACATAGGTGTTGGATACCGTGAACCTGGGACCTGGTGACTAGATAATTGGCTAAGTATTGGCCAAGAGAATGTTTTGATATATATATTAATAGATTATTTATGTTTCAAATGTAAATCATCTCCAAATTTGTAGGATGCTGTTCGGTTTGAAAATTTTGTTGAAACCATGAAAATTTTGAGTGCAAGATGTATATAATGCAAAAATAAGTAACAGAGTTTGAAAGCGCCAACCTGCCAACCGCGACCATAAAATTGGCTAAGTATGGAAAGGAACAGCGGTCGGTCAGATTCGTCATGTGAGGAAATAGATGGAGATGAAGATATGTCAGCCCGCCAACCCTGGAACCCGCGATCATAGAAAGGTGACTAAGTATATAACTAGAAAGAGATAATAGACGAGAAGAAGAAAAGGGGAAAAGGGCTAAGTATCACAAAAAATAAAATCTATTATTCCTTTATTAATGCCAATCTTTTCGAACCCCTCGTGAGTTTTCATTAGTTAAAGAATAAATTGTAGATCATGGAAGTTCTTTGGCTGCAAGACGTATTTGACGAAACATGGGACATAGGGGTTGGATTGGATACCACAAACTCGGGACCCGATGGCCAGATTATTGGCTACGTTTTGGCCAGGAGGGAGTTTTTATATTTATTCCAATAGTACTCATATTAGTATTTACGCATAGATATTATCAAATATAATAAGTTTCAATATATGCAAGATATTGAACAGGAACATGGCGTCAACACTTGAGTTGCCTTGTTGTAATAGTCATTAATTCATTCTATTTACAGGACCCAAAGAATGAAAGCAGGACGGGTCCTCCAATTTCTTTCTTTAAGTATAGGGTCGACATCACATAACTATGGCCTGTGACAAAATATTCTTCCATGTAAAATGTAAGAAATCAACAGAGTAGCCTTTATTTAAATTGAAGTACTGGGAAGTAGAAATAAAATCTTGTCTTCCATGTTTAACGACACACACAAAAAAAGGTACAAAATAAAATGAAAAGAAATACCAGATATTGGAAAACATAATAAAAAAAATAAAAACGCAAATATTCTATATTCAAATAAGATGGGTTACAAAATAAAGATGAGATTATTTTCCACAATCCTTGTGATTTTGCCTGCCACTGACCAATAAAAAATATGTACAACATTGAAGCTTGTTGACAATATTCTTGACGATCAAATACTTGATTCGTAAAAAACAACGAGTTGAATATCAATTTTGGGTTTTGTACTTAATTTGTGATGCCAACTAGATCTATCCCAATTTTTTGAATAGCTTGTCTCTTCTGGATATGGCCTTCTTGCATTGGCTCATTATTCAGTATTCCATTCTTTGTTAAGTATCAATTTCTCTCTACCATCGAAAACTTGGGGTTTAAGGTGCCTTCCTTGTAATGTTCCTGACCATTAACATCTGAGACAACTGAGAAATGCAACTCAAGCCCAATTCAAAGTCGAGGGAGTCATTTTATATGACGTCAGTTATGGGGGAAACAAATCTTGTTAGGCAACAAAATCCAAGACAGAAAAAAAAATTCAAGTATGTTGTGACTGCTATTCTCCCTGTATTTGATCATTTGTTTGGTTGAAAAGCCTGCCTGAAGATTTGTATGTTGAACTTCTTTGTTTTATTACAGTAAATTGGAAGTAACGTCCAAGCCAGCTACAAAATGTTCTTTTTTTGAAGTACATGACTTCTTCTGGAAACACAGGTCTGACAAGTGTATCAAATTGTGCAGATCGCATTAGAATATATCTTTTGTCGTAGGGGTGGAAGACATGGCGGCCCACAGAAAGGTTTGGAATGTTTGGAGGTGACGCCAAATATAACTCTATGCTCGAATACACTCAGTAGGAAATTATAAAATTGGATACCAACCAATGTGAGAAAATGTATGGGTGTTTGAATCAATATTCTGAAATTACAGAATATTTTATCCCAAAGTTGTAACAGGATTGATAGACAACCAATTTCTATGTCAAATAGTGTTGAGCGACCTTTGGATGTAGTAATAGAATCGACATACAATCACCTTCAGGCATCCACATAGGCGATGACCTAGGCTCCATATAGCTTCAGCCTCGGACATTGACATTGGCGGTGGCAATGGGAACATTGCTACTGATTGCATTGTGACAATGCAGTGAACAAGCAAGGTTTTCATTTTCAAAGTACTTAAACTGCAGGATTATCAGACCTACAAAGAACATCGACTTTAGTGTTTCTTTCTCAAGAAATCTACAATGTTGGTTTGAGTCCATAAATCTTTGGATGTTGGGTGTCCTGTGTGATAATGATGTTGACATTAGGCACATGGAAGACATCTATTATCTGACTGTGCAGTGTTAATGCAATTTCCATAGTGGATGACAGCTCTATTGCATTGGCACAAACAATAGTAATTTTGTGATTAATTAACATCCTTGAAGATCGTGAACCCCAAACAACACCTAAAATTTTTCGAACGGGCATCTGTTCAAAAAAATACATTGTTCTATATTTAAAAAAAAAAAATTGTATGGTTTGAACATTTATTTTTATTTTTATCAAATATCGCATAAACTGCAACAGAAGAAATGCATCTTCCCCATCCAACGCAAGGGAAACATTAGGAAGATTGACATTAGGTTGAAACAGATATGGAAACACACCACTACATTAAGGTCTCTTCTAAAGAATGAAATAAGATGATTACATGAAGGTGTTAGTAAAAGGAGATTTTCAAAAACCAAAGCATTACCTAAACATGTGAAACCCCTTGCATAAGGTGGTAGTATAAAGTAATCTTCATAAAATGTTGCAAAGTCCATAATCTAGTTATATGCGTAGGAATAGTAAAATAAAAAATGTGCAGTAGCGAAAGGCAGTTGATTGTATGTGGAGTCTGTAACTACATCCAGATGACAGTGAACAAATTTTGACAAAGAACATGGCTTTTTTTCAAGTCTGTTACCACACCCATAAGTAGATCAACAAACTTTGAAATAGAAACTTATGTAATTTTAGTATGTCGTTTTATCCACCCATATAGTTTCTCTTACCTGCTTCTAGGTACATTCACGAATGGAGTAATATTTCACGTCATTTCTGAATATCACAGACCCTTTTGCAAGACATGGTATGTGTGACACCCCTAAGGAAGACAAATTCTCATGTGCTCTACAGAATTCGATACACTTGCCAAATCTGTGTTGTTGGAAGAAACTATATACTTCAACGAGGGAGTAGTTTTCACATGACCTGAAAATCCCTTCCGACTCCCAGCAAGAAAACAAAGAATATCAATAAACAAATCTCCAGGCAGGATTTTCAACCAACCAAAGTATTGAATACAAGGAGAACACCAACCAGAAGATACTTGTTTTTTTTTTTCCTTGATTGAGTTTCTATTGGATAAGAGAGTTTTTTTTGGCTCAAAACACACGTCACATAAAACCAGTCTCTCTTCTTTCATTTGGGCCTCAATGTAATCTCTAAGTTGTCTTACATGTCCATGACCAGGAACATTAGAACGAAGGCACCCTAAATCCCAACTCTTTGATGATAGAGAGAAATGGCAATAAGTATTTAAAAGAAACGCTGGAGGAATACAATATGATCTTCTGTATATTTTGGTTTAATTTGTCTTAATGACAGATTATCTCGATATTTTCTCCAATTAATGCCAATCTTTTCAAATATGTGCACTGAATAGTGACCAATAGCATGTATTAACTTTCCCATATCCAAGCAGATTCTCAAATCTGACAACATCTAACATATGCACAGTATTAAAGAGGGACATGATGTCAAGGCCTCAGTGAATGACACGTTCTTTGATGGAAGCGAGGTAGTATAGTATTGCTCTGTTACTATGATGAAGCCTTTAAAAAACTAAAAGAGCCAATATTATTTATTTTTGCAAATTCAAAATGCAAGCAAATTTTTTTACCATATCACATAGTATTCGCTTGTCTATTCATTTTAATGGGAGATGTCCTTGAACTTTCTGCTTATTAAAGCCAATCTTTTCGAACCTTCCTGGTTGGTTGTCACTTTTGAAAGGATAATTAATATCCATTGGGAAGGGCATAAGGTAGTGGGGATGGAGGGGAGAGACAAATGCTTTTAAACTTTTCTGAACTCGGGAACGTGTGAACCCGCAAAACTTTGAAAACTTGGCTAAGTATGGAAGGGCAGTTTGAATCGAAAAACTCATCGTAGGTAGAGGCAGGGTTGCGAGTTCGAGGAGTGTGGGTCGATTTGTAGAGAACGGAAGTTCTACGTGCAAGATGTATACACCAAACACGAGTTACCATAGTTCGATAGCACCTATCCGCGAAGCCGCGTTCATAAAATTGGCTAAGTATGCAACCAAATGATGGTCGGTCAGAATTGTGATGTGAATATATAAATGGAGATATCGATTTGTCAGTTTTCCACACTGGGAACCCGCGAGCACAGAAACACGAGAAAATATAGATCCAAAAACGAATAATAGAGCGGAAGAACAAAAGGTGAAAAACAGGAAAGTTTACAAGAGGAAAACAAAGGGAGAGAATAACTATATTGCTCAGACAACAACACTTACTCTCATAACTATGAAACCATAGTAATACATAAACCATGCAAAAAAACATCGCCATCTATGAAATATCGTTGGAGTCTGACAAACTCTTGTTGAAGCCGTAAGAGATGCAATTTACATTGACTGCAAAATTTTGTATGTTATTTTAGCTTAATAGTATTTTATGGGGATCCAACTGCAAAAAAATGTAACAATAGACCCAACTGCATATGAAACGCCCCAATATTGCAAAGCTTAGGAAAACAAGAGTAAGAAGCAAATAACAACCCAATTAAGAAGCACCCAAAGGCCCAACTGCAGTCGCATACCCAAACCCTGCAAAGTTGAACCAAACAACAATAAGCAGCATCCAATAAACAAAGAAGCAAGCACCAACCAGTCGACCGAGAATGTCTCAGTTCCAATCACGGTTGTAGAACCCCAAACCTGCAAACTGCAACAAGACGAACAGACAAACAAGAAAAACAACAACATGCAAATAATAAATCAGTGGAGATGCAAGAAGCAAACATGAACCAATGAACCAACAATGTCACTGAAGTACAATATTTCCCAAATTGAGTGCAGAGAACATTGCATATAAAAAAAAACCAGAAGAAACTGTATTGTAACAAGCTTGCTAAGTAAACATTTAATGTTGTGAATCTTGTTAGGTAAACATTTAAGTCTATCATAAATGATCTGTAAACATTTATGAAAGAATGTAGTGTGGCAGGTCTCTGATGTACCAAAAAAACATTATTACAATTTATTATAAAATAAAATTAGTAACAATAGTTCGAACAGTAGAGAATGTATTCGAAGGACAAACTTTGGATATGGTAGCATATCAAACATTGGGATAAATTTAGCTAGAAGAAAATGCTATGAGGAACATTCAAACTAATACTAGCATTAATCCACCTTCAAGTAATGCATAAGAAAAATATATGATTCAAAAATACTGTAGACAATCAAAAAGTTTGGATATGCTAACATATAAAACATTGGGAATAGCAAAGCCGACAATAAGACCTCCAATCTGTTATCCAATTAGATAATTACATATGTGGTACTTTTTATTATATAAAAATCAATGTTTTTATTTCCCTAGCTCCAACAATAGATATCATGCAAATATTTGTGGTCAAAGGACAAACTAATATGAAGTCAACGATTTATCGATCACCATAGTCCCTCTATGCCTACGACAAGGACTAATAATTGTTTTCTAAAAACATAACGATACTTCAGATCTCATACAAACTTGCAAAGCTACCAATTTGCTCATTCTTCACTTCAGATAAACTTACGCCCGTTAGTCTCTTACTAAGAATAATTACATGTAAATAGATTCCCATAATGTTATATTTTTATCCCTGATTCTCTACTTTACAAATATCGTTTCAATTCTTGATGCTATCATTTCTGCACATGTTCGTCATCATGATGATGATATTGATATTCACCATCATTTGTTTCGTTGTTTGACATTGTCCTTGCCTTCCCAGAGAGAGTGTATATTCTTAAATGTAGCCATTAAATTGTAGGAGTTTCGCTTCCAAAAACGGAGATATATAGACTCTAGAGTAACCCTACATATAGAGTGTAGAGTAACCCGTGTTGAACACATTTCACCTCCTCTTTAAAACTGTATTGATTAACGTATTTCACCCTGTTTCTTTTTTAACTGTATCGAACGCATTTAACCTCTATTTTTTTTCTCTTATTGAATGCATTTCACCCTTTGTTTTAGTAAAGAGGATTAGAAAAGGGCGTTGTCTAACTATTCTATGAAATAATTTTTTTCGTCGGATTCTGACAACATAGAACTGCACAAAATCACTATTTTTTGTTGTTTAAAATCTAGTTTTGAATGCAGAAATGTATTCAGCATGATGAAAAACCTTGGGACACTCAAATTATATAGAAATAATCACTCAAATCTGTGGATCTAACAATTTCTTGCCAGATTTCGAACAAATGTCCTCGAAAAAAATCACCAGAGAACATTCATTTCCTAGAACATTTAGGTTATGACTTAGAAAAGTAAGGAGGAGGAGGAATATTAAAATGAAAACACCGGGGTGGGGGGCAAGGAAAAAGAAAAGAATGATGTGCTAGGGAAGAAGAAAGAGGGAGGACTAGGATGGATACAGGGGAACTGGAAGAAATAAGTTCTAAAAGATGTTAGAGAGGAAGAATATCCTCAAAGGTGGAGATTGAAACCGAGATAAGAAACTAAAACGAAACATATTTGAGGAGAGATTAAATATGATTGGGAAAATAGATAAGGAATAAAGGGGAAAGGTGGGGTAAAAGATAAGATAGATATAAGAGACTTATTGAATTATTTGATGGATGGTGGATTTCCATGACTGGTTAAGTTTATAGTCAAAATGATTGGGGTGTTTTTAGATTTATAGAGATTCTCAAATGGTAGGGGAGGATGTTGAATGGGTGACAACTGTGTATGGATTTTTTGAATGATTTCAGCCAAATCTCAACTTATTATCCCAATAATTGGATCTGGCAGTTAATTAATAAATTCAGTCAGTGGAAGAACTTCATATATTGTAATATGTAGAGGAAAACATATATCAAAGGAAGTAAACATGTTGTTGAGTTTATGTAATCTCCTGATTGATCAATAATAATATTGATTACCCTTGTCCCGTGGATGTTTCCTTGCTAAGGGTTTTACCTCGTAAATCATTGTCTCTTATGTGATTGTTGTTGTCATTTTTCCTCTTATTTTCTCGTATAAATTATTGTTTTGTTTCCATTGCACAACAAGTCATATGAAATCCCAAGGAAAAGGATTTATGTTTTGTGCAAAGAAATCATACTGTGAGACTGCATAGGTTGGGTGTGTAGTCTTTGAGGAGTACACAAAAAATAATGATCCTTAGAATCCACTATAACCATCACCTAAAGATCAAGGTAGATGCAGAGAGCGCGGTAGATTTGGAAGGGTTGGGGTTCTGCTCCTTGGCCTTTCAAAGTGACTAAATCAACATGTATGATGGTTTTATAAGCATTGGAAAGGGAGGAAACCAAAGATATGCAAGTTAGAGAACGAGACAACAAGAAGGGAGGTAAGCACCCTGATATTGGAACCCAATATGCTTAGGTGTTCTGGTTGTTCTGCTGGTCAATTGCCAAATTTTTGTCCCTTATGAAATGATCAATAGTATTTCCTCCACATAGGGTGGAATTCCATTAATTAATACAGGAGGGTTGCATTTCTATATCGGATTGAAGGACTAGATCGAAGGAAGGTTGCATTTCTCTGGACAACCAGATCTTAGAGTGATTGCATACATTTCTATGGTGAATCAAATTGTGGTGGTAAATTGAGGAATGAAGAGGAGTGCTACAAGATTGTAGTAATAGAGGCCATGGAATTGTAGGGATGCATGTAGTGGTGTAACTATATCACAAAGGTGGTGTAACCAAATTGTAAAAGTGTCGCTGATTTGCAATAGGATTGCAACCCGATCATAGATTTTATTTTGACATATATTTTTTATGGTTATAAGATTATGTGAATTTTAATTTTCAAATAAATTATTTATAAGCTTATGATGAACTATTAGAAAATGGGGAATAAGTTGTATATAATGATGATTATAATCTCATGTTGAAAGGGTGGCTAAATTCAATATTGGCATCAAGGTTTTGGCTCAGAGTGCTTGGAAATTATTAAGACATATGAGGACTCGTAAGAAATGGATTTGAGAGCTCTTAGTATCATCTGTTTTGTGTTTGGAAAATGAATTTTTGTTTAACATCATTGGATAGGAGACAGTGGCAGACTTATATGGAATAATAGAAAGACTTTACATGACAAAGTCCATGAAAAACAAAATCTACTTGATGATTCAGTTGTATATCTTATGGATACAAGAAGGAATGAAAATTGTAGATCATTTAAATTTTTTCAATACTATAATGTGCCAATCAACTAGTGTCTATGTCAAAATCCATGGAAAATAAAAGGTAGTAACGTTGTTGTTCTCACACATAAATCTTGGGATCACTTAGACACTTATATTAACTTTAGCACAATAGACACCCTTGATTATGATTCGGTTGTGGGAGCCTTTTTTTTTTAAGGAGATGCAGAGGAAATCCAATTTAGAAACCTCCACATAAGAAGAAATTGTAACTAGAGGTTGATCTACAAAAAGAGGAGAGGATTCAAGTCCAACATTCAAGTCTAAGTAAAAAGGAAGAAAGGGTAAGGGAAGATGTTGGTATTGCAAAAAAAGTAGGGCATCTCAAGGAATATTGTTGAAGAGGAAAGAATTTGAGGATGACTCCAAAAAGGAAGCAAATCTGATTGAATCAAGTTTAGTTATGGTTGATGAAGTTTTATCTTTATGTAGTATATCACAATATCAAGAAAAATGGTTGTTAGATTTTGGTGTTTCCCATCACATGTGTTCACATAGAAGTTGGTTTTTATTTTACCAATAGATATATGACAGTTTTTTGTTTATGTAAATGATATTTATTGTAAAATTATTGGGATTGGGAGCATTATGATTAAGATGTTTGATGATATTGTAATAATGTTGACAGATGTTAGACATGTACCAGAACTTAAAAATAATTTTATTTCTTTGGGATTTTTGGATTCTGGTGGGTATGAATATGCATATCAAGGTGGAGCACTGAAAGTGTCTAAGGGAAGTTTGGTGGTAATGAAAGATACAAATATTGAGAACCTTTACAAGATGGAAGGGAGTACTGAAATAAGTGAAGTAGCAGTGGTATCTATAGAAGCAAGTGCATCTAGTTTTTATGGCATCACCAACTGTCCATATGAGCAAGAAGAGGTTGCAGTTACTGGTAAATCGTAAGTTACTTCTAAACTTAAAATATTTGAATTTCTATAAGTTTTATATCTATGTTGGTTATGGTGATGAAGTTAAGGGATTTAGATTGTGGGATCCTACTACCCAAAAAATAATCATTAATAAAGATATGTACATGGAACAATTAGAATTTTTTCAAGATGACAAAGGGATTTTTGTTTGCAAGCTCAGGGAATGATTGTATGGTCTGAAGGTACCCAAGAAATTTTACAAGATGTTTGATTTCTTCATGGTGAGCAAAATGTTTTCAATAAATGACTATAACCATTGTGTTTATGGTACATTTGTTATCTTGATGTTATTTGTTGATGATATGCTTGTTGCAAGCCAAACAATGATTTAGATCAATAGCTTAAAGGCTCACCTGGACTGGACATTTCAGATGAAGGATAGAGGAAGAACAAAAAAAATCTTGGTCATAGAAGTATACAGAAACAAGAATAATGGTAAGATGATGTTATCACAATTTTTTTTTTATGGAGAAGATATCGATGAGGTTCAGTATGAACATTGTGAAACTGATAAATATCCTTTTAGCTTTCCATTGTAAGATTTGTTCAAGTTTATGTCCTGGTTATGAGGAAAAAAACGTTTTTTCTCGTATACTATATGACAGTACAATAGGAAGTATATATGCAATCGAATGATCAGGATTAAATCTTTCACATGAAACAACTAGTGTTGTCTATGGACACATGGGAAATCCAAGTAAATAGATTTGGGAATGCGAGCTTCAATATCTTAGAGGTACGAGTATCACCTACAGTGGTTGTAGTGATTTAGTCTGTGGTTTTTTTGATTCATGTCTTTTAGGATATTTGGACAAGAGGATATCTACCTCATGTTATGTCTCACATGAATGCAAGGATATATTGGGTAAGTTTGGATAAGTGAGGGATAAGGAGTTTCGTGGTATTCAAAGTGTTGTGCATTTGAATAATAGTCCAACGTATCAAAATGAGACAAGGAATCATTTTGTAAGACAAGTTACTAATGGAGGTGGAGTGGTCCATACTAGAGAAAATTATACAAACATGTTCACAAAACCAGTATTATTAAAGAAGTCGTGACAATATTTGGCTTCTCTTGGCTTGCAAAAAATGTGATGAATGAATCTGGGAAAGGTAATCAGGTAAATTATTGTCAAGGTGGAGATTGTTGAACGAGTGACAACTGCAGACAATTTTTGTAGGATTTTAGCTAGATATCAACTTATTATCCCAATAATTTGATCTGGCAATTAATTAATTAATTTAGTCCATGGAAGAACTTTATATATTGTAACCCACAGAGACAAAAATATATGAGAGACACTAAACCTGCTACCAAACTTGATCAATAGGAATATTGATTGTCATTCTCTCGAGATGTTTCCCTACTAAAAGTTTGACCATATAAAATCGTTGTCTCTTATGTGATTGTTATTTCCATTTTTCCTCTTGTTTCTTCCATAATTTGCTTCTACTCATTAATAATATTTTAAAAATAAAAATAAAAATAAATAAAATAAAATCATATCAATAAAATATATTTTTTAGTTCACATTTTAATAGACAATACTTTTGCAATATTATAATATATTTTAAAAATATTTTGAAATTTTACAAAATATTACTTTGAATTATCTTATTATTAAAATTATTATAA
>JASDQU010949379.1:4832-23015 GCA_032191745.1 Picea mariana | reverse complement strand
AAAACAACAATATTATCTGGCTCATTTGCACACCTGCCTTTTGTTCTCGTTTTCACGACTACAAGCATGAAAACCTTGGTTCGAAGTCATGTCAATGGCATTAAAATCGTCACTGGATTATTATGGTTACTCTTGTTTATGTGTTCATTTCACCTCTAATTCAATGATAGTCGCACAGTTGGCAAGAAACCAAATTTTTACCCACTTTGCATTTTCTGTTAATATGAATTCATTTTATTAATGTGTGATGCAATGGTGTTCTAGTGATTGTGATCGAGTCCTTGATACAATGGTGGTTCGATGTGCTATTGTCTTTGGTCAAATTCTTTGGTGCAATTGTATCATAACAACGCATTAACATAGTGATTAAACCCATGGTGCAATGGTTTCTTACAATGCAAAGTTTTTATGGTCAAATATTTGGTGCGGAATTCAGAGTATTGTTTTGTTTTAAATCATGCAAACACTATTGCTTGTGCAAATATTTGGGTCGACTTATCATGGTTTTCAATAGTTGATTGATTGGCGTTGTTTTTAACACACATCAATAGTGATTTTGAATCACCATAGCACTATCAATTGTACATTTGGATATGAATTTTTTGCATGGGTTTATTGCCTTCCACCACCCTCACACACTTAGGCATTAATTCCTACCTTGTATCTCGGGTTACCTCTGTTGGTTTCGGGGAAGCCTGTGAGCTATCGATCCTACGTATACCCTGTCCAAACCCTTGTCCTTTTACCCTGCTCACTATGTGTTCTGTCCTATGGCACCTGTGGTGCGCATAGAACCTAATGGTATCCAAACTCTGCTGCTATTCGACAATGCTCGTGAGAATTTGGAGAATAGTGGCTGGTTGATTTTTATCCAAAAGTTTGAGGGTTTCAATATTTCGGTCGCCCATATACGATTCCTCTATAAAAACATGGAGGGTCGCGGGACATATTCGAGAGGATCTCATCACAATGTATCAGATGACTTACTGTGACGGTTATTTTTACACTTTGACTGGGGAACGTCCACATTGGATACCCAGTATACTAATTTTCAGCATCCAAGATGCAGGAGAAATACAAAGGTGGGTAGAACCAATGTAGGAATTGTTACAAGATAATAACTGGCGATTGTACCATCTCATTACCTATGGGTCGCAGATTCTAATGTTGTCGGCCCAGAAGGAGCCGAATGGGTTGGTTATTATCTGGGAATTTCATAAAAACTCTTCAGATTCTTCTTGGTTATGGAAAGAGATTTCCCGAATGCCTTCATCTATTAGGAAGCGACTGGAAATTGTTTCTTACAGTTGTTTACCAGTAGGAATTGGGGATTCTCTTTGCTTTACATCAATGCAGGGAACAACTGTGGTGGTTGTTGTTTACAATTTAAACGAAAACTCATGGAGATGGCTTCCCAACTGTCCATCACATCTCGATGCCAATCACCACATCGAAAGCATGGCCTTTCAACCGAGACCATGGCAGTGATTAAAGAGATTAAATCATCAAATTCAATTCCTATGGTTGATGTATCAAATTAATTCCATTTTTATGTGTTTGCTTGGAATTTTGAGTGTCATTATTGTAGTGACAGGACAAGGAACTGTGTAGGCTTATCACTTAAATCTCAGGAGCTTACTGCTATATTCTTAGCAGTGAGGGTGTACTACAGTTTTGTTATGGAATATGATATACACACAGTGCTTGATTCTGCAACATTAGCCACCACTTTGTGGGTGATTTACATGATACGTTTCAAGTTGAATGTAACACATGACGAGGATTTGGATAATTTTCCAATATATTATGTGGTGATTCCATGTGCTACACTTGCACTTTTTGTCCATCCAATGACATCCCATAATATTGTAAACTGGATACTTTGGGCCTTTTTGTGTTTACCTTGAAGCTGTTACAGTTTTACCACACCTTCGCGTGATGCAAATTACAAAGATTGTTGAACCATTCACATCCCATTATGTGTTTGCATTGGGTATTGCAAGATTTTTTAGCTATGCACATTGGGTCCTCCAGGTTTTGGATAGTAGTGGCTACTTGTTGACTGCTTTGGGCCATGGCTTGTGGCCGTCCATGGTACTTTTGTCAAAAATTGTTCAGACTTTTATTTTGGCAGACTTTTTCTATTACTATGTTCAAAGTGTTGTAGGTGGGCAACTTGTGCTGTGGCTTCCTTCAGGAGTGGTGTGATTTCAATCTAATTGTCCCGTTGAAGCTGCCATGGAACTGGTGTATGCTTTGGATCCAATGACAAGATCTTTCATCTTTAATTCTCTACAATTAATTCTAGATAGATTTATAGATATGAAAAACAGATGGATGTAGGAGTTTTACCTCTATATGGATGGATTTTGTATATGAGTTGAATTCATACCAAAGATTTATTTGATATTCGTTTATAGTCTGTTTCGATTGAAATAGATTCAATTACTATTTCGTTTGTTCTCAATTAGCATAGAAGCTTTGGTTTGTTGTGATTTAAATGATTTGCTTTGTTTTCAATTAGCAATTAAAGATTTGTTAAATAGTTCGAATATATTTCTGTTAGTTTGGATTGATTTAAAACGATTATGTTTTCAAATTAGACCAGCTACAGAATCGTGAGATTCTGTAGCTAGTCTTAAAATTTTGATTTTTGTTAATTTTATCAATAAAACATTATCTAAACTTCTGTATTCTTGTCCACCTACAGGTACCTACGGATTTCAATGAGGAATTGGACATGCTGTGGCAGTTTAGAATGTGTTTTTTATGATGTAATTTTGTTTTAAGTTGTTAGTCATAGGCAGAAATAAAAGATTTGGGAGATTGTTCCCAGATTTTTTGTAAACTGTTGGTGACAATTCCCACAGGGACGTTTTACCCTGTGGCCTTTAAATACTTGTTATTTCTTGTAAAGAACCCATCATCACTGTTGGGAGAAGAAAGACTTTGGACTTATGAGGATACAAACTGGGATGAAATTTGATGTTTTGTAACAGCTTTAGCTTTCAATATATCAAACTTTTATTTCAAGTTTTCTTCATATCAGTTTGCAATTAATTATCGACTACTTTAGCTATCATAATTCATTGCAAGTTGATGTGATTTGGTTTATGTGTTGTCCATATCTGATTTCTCTTATTTTAAAGTACTACAATTACCTTGCTTTAATTTAATGAATAAAGGGTTTATCTTCTTCGTTAAATGAATCATTTTGTACAAGTCTTGCACACAGATTTATCTAAATGTGATGATTTGTGAATTTTAAGATTGCTGTCATTTTATGTCTTGTTTGTTCTATTATTCATATTCAAAGAGCACTGCTGCTTCCTGTTTACAAGAAGCCTGTGGAAAATTTGGTGCGGGTTTCCTCCCATCGAACAGCTAAATAAGATAGTTTTCACAGGACAAATTGGAAAGTGTTATTACAGGTTAGTTTATTAGTGTTATTTGAGTAGTTTATATAGATACATATAGTTCATATTTATAGTTAGGATTATTATTTTAATTGCTCAATTTAGACAGTTTCCATTTTATTTCTTTCTCATAAAATTATAAAAAAATAAAAAAACAATAGTTTAGCTGTCATAGGACAATTTACAAATGATTTTTGCAGGTTTTCATTTAAAATTTGTAATCTGTAAATATTGTACATTTGTGATTAAGATTTAATTCTGTTGATAATTGAACATTTAATTTCATAGAATTATTGCTTTATAATATTAGTTAGTAGACTGTATATATATGTTTTAAATTTGTATATAGTTTTCTGTAGTTATTCTTTTTCACTTAGATTAGTTTCTTTAATTTAGTTTTTCTTTCATTTTCTTAGGACTTAGATCAGCCAACGGAGCCGCTAAACCTGTCGGGGTGGATCATTACAAATGGCTTGGGTTATTTAGACAACCTCGGACCGGATCCACTCCTCCAGTTGATGAGCGTTCAATTTCGCCCGTCAACAAATGGCGCTAGAAGGAGGGCCTGAAATTTATTAATGGAATGAGGTGGTCATAAGACTCCTCCACCACCTAACTGCTCACCTATAGTGACAAGAACTCATTCAAATGAAAACATCCCCCCTCAAACAACAACCACATCAAACGACGATCTATGGATCACAGTCGAACCAGCAACCCCAAATCCTATAGGTGGTGATGTACAAGACATTGTCTACCAATCTCTCTTAAGAACACATAGTTCTTTCGCCCGTTTAAGGAAACCGAATCGGCCCATTTAAGGAAACCGAATTGGCCTTTGGACCAACCTTTAGATTTCTCTGATATCAGAGAACAGCTCGGAGGCACTAACCTCACTTTAAACCCTACAGATCCAATCCTCACTCCTGCTGCAGGGGGATCTGGAATACCTCCCTCACCACCTCCATCATCTCCTTCTTCTTCTGGAGAAGACTCTTCTGACGAAGGCAGTTCCCCTTCTCAGCCTTCCACATCTCCTACACCAATGGCCAACCAGAACAATCCTGCCAGACCTTGGCTCGACCAGGATGCAGTAGCCTTACCTGGGGCTCAGCATCCATTACCCAAACATCTGGAGAAGTGGCTTCCCAAGTTTGACCCTGACTCTAAACAGATCGCCGAAGATCACATTAAAAAGTTTATGTTAGCCATAAGACTTCATAATGTTGAGCACACAGACGTAGTCTGTAGGTTGTTCCCCTATACTTTCGAGGGCAATGCCTCTACCTGGTACTTTCGCAACAACCCCAACCCCATACCATCGTGTCTTGGGAGAAGTTCAAATCCTGTTTTCTTGAGAAGTTCGGAGACGATAAGTCCTCGGAAGTCCTAGTTATGGAACTTTCTATCTTAAGAATGAACCCAAAAGAGAAAATTAAAGACTTTAATCAAAGATTCTTAACACTTAAGAACCGAATCCCTACGGACTCGATGCCTGCCGAGAATCTTATCATAACACACTATACTAAAGCCTTGCATCAAAGTATAGCCATTTGGGTAAAACGATCTAACAAAGCCACGTTGTTAGAGGCCTTCGAGGAGGCCAGCCAGATTGAAAAACACATCCTTAGTTTAAAAGACACTACTAGCAACGAAACAAAGACTAGTTCATCTTCCAAAAAGAAGATCGAAATCCTCCCTAGACCTGCTCAAAATAAAACACAACCTGAAAGCTATGATTTAGAAAACCTAACTAGAGTCGTTCAAAAAATATCAAATCAAGTTATAGATTTGAAAAGGATGGCCGAAGAATATTCTTCGAGCAAAGGGCCTTACAAACCCCCGTTTAGGAAGCCTTTTCCCACCAACCGCCCTAATCCAAATACCAAGGGACTTAATCTAGAAAGTCTGCAATATGCCCTTCAAACAATTCTAGAAGCCCAGGATAACTTGATGCCTCCTGAGATTCCTGAGGAGGTTGTTGAATAAGGGATAGTTGAAGAAGAAGAATCTTCTCCGAACATTTTTGGACACTTCTCGGATAGCATCTTTCAAGCTAACTTCGAGACAGTACATCCCTACAATACTAGGAGTAAGACAGCAAACAAACCTTCTTCTGAAAACACTATGACTTTGCCCCCAAAGCAATCTAAACTAGCTGAGATTAAACAGAGTCATGTAAACCCCAACTTAGATTATGATTTAGTTGAAGATCTGAAAAAGTTAAGGGTTAACATTTCTGTTTATGAGTTATTAAAATTTTCGTTTCTGCTACAAAAAATGTTACAGAATATCGCAGAGAATAGAAAAAATGGTAATTCAAACAAGGTTGTTCAGAACAAAGTTCCGCAGAAGACTTCCACTAAGAACAATCCTGATCCTCACGATAAAGGAAGCCTTCCTGTAAATAATGTAACATATGTAGATAAATTAGCTTTAGAGACTGTGAGTAAAAAGCCACAAGCTTCCACACTTAGTACTCGCAAAAATGTACCTCCATTTTTGTTAACTTTCGAAATCTTTAATAGAAACGTGCACAATTGTATGGTAGATTCAGGAGCGTCATCCAATGTAATGCCATGGTATGTATGTCAGAAGATTAACACTGAAGTCAAACCATCCACTTTAAAAATCATCCAACTTGATCGAACTAGTGTTAAAGTCATAGGCGAATTAAGGAACATGCTTATAAGATTATCGTTTAACCCCAAAGTTCATCAAGTGATTGATATTATTTTTGTGGATATTCCAGAAGTGTATGGTCTATTTTTAAGCAGGGACTGGTCAGAGCAGCTACACGGCTATTTCGCAATAGATTGGTCTCACCTGTGGCTTCCCGAGAATGGAAAGCCCAACAAAATCAAGGTAAATCATGAACGCTACCTTAAGTTCATGGTCACAAATTTAAACGATCCCAATGAACCATTTAAACCTTCTGTTGATTCACCCGAAATACAAGGGATGGATACCTTTTTCGGCAATTTCATGGCTAAGACTTCAGCTATTACCAACCCAGAACAACAGTCCGATATTGTAGCATATGTGCAACCAGCAGCTTCTACACAATGGTCTCATGCACCTGATAAAAATCAAATCTGGTCTCTTTACTTTGATGGGTCAAAGTCTAAAGAAGGAGCTAGTGTAGGTTGCGTTATTATTGATCCCTCAGGTAACAAAACATTGATTGCATGTAGGCTAGAATTTGAATGTACTAATAACACAACAGAATATGAGGCTTTACTGCAGGGCCTCAGAAAAGCTTTAGATATGAACATTCAAAATTTGGTTGTCTTTGGCAATTCTGAAATCGTGGTTAGACAGGTAAGAGATTCTATCCACTGTCTATCTCCACATCTTAAAAGCTACTAATCCGAGGTATGGAATTTAATGAATAAATTTTCTTCTTTCAATATAAATTCTATTCCTAGATTGAATAATTCTGAAGCTGATATATTAGCTAACACAGCTCCCAAACTCTTTCCTGCAGAAGGTTTGTCCCCGAATGAATTCTCTGTCGAACTGTTGTTCAGGCCATCTGTTCCTGACAACATCACGAATTGGAGAGTCTTCAACGACGATCAGCAGATTATTAGCTTCCTGCATATGGAAGAAACTTTTCAAGGCGCAGTGATCGACGAATGCACTCATGATGACAATTTGTGTGATTTCACGGTAATACCAGATCCAAGAACTCCTGAGTCTTCATCGGACATGGTAAATTTGATCCCTAAATCTGTAGTTAGATTAGAGAAATTTTTCGATATTCAAGATAAATTCAAAAAATCGGTCAACTGTAAAACCAATAGTTCCTCATTATCATATGAAAAAGTAAACTTAGGAACTGATGACAATCCACAGTGCATTAATTTAGGGGTGAGGTGTTCTGAACAAGAAAAAGTCGCATTTATTAAATTGTTTAAAGAATTTAAATATGTTTTTGCGTGGACGTATGATGACCTTAAAACTTTCGACCCCAACATCATACAACACGTCATTCCTATGAAACCCCAAACCTTGCCCTTTCAACAAAAATTAAGAAAAATGCACCCTAAGCTCGAACCGACCGTCAAAAAAGAATTAAATAAACTCCTGAATGCTAAGATAATTTTCCCAGTTAGGCACACTCAATGGGTTTCTAACCTTGTCCCTGTCTGGAATAAAAGTGGGGAAATTCGACTATGCATTGATTTCTGAAACCTTAATAGAGCGTCTGATAAAGACAACTACCCTGTCCCACCCATGGAACAGATCCTTCAACAGGTATCTGGTTCTGAGAGGCTATCTTTATTGGATGGTTTCTCAAGGTACAACCAAGTCCTGATCTCTCCTCCAGACCAACTTAAAACTAGCTTCCGCACTCCATGGGGCACCTACGCTTATCGAAAAATGCCCTTTGGACTGATTAATGCTGGTGCCACTTTCCAGAGAGCGATGGACATCGCTTTCCGAGTCTTAATCAATCAATCCGTCGTATTTTACTTATATGATGTTACTGTATTTTCAAAAAACAAAACCGATCATCTAGCTCATTTAAGAGTCGTTCTACAGCGATGTCGTAAATACGGCATTTCCTTGAATCCTAAAAAATCTATCTTCATAGTAGAACAAGGTAAAATCTTAGGATTTATTGTGTCAAGCAAAGGGATGATTATCGACCCCGAAAGGACTCAAGTCATCTCAAAACTTCCCCCTCCTACATTCAAAAAGTCTATGTAGTCTTTCTTAGGCCAGATAAACTTCATCAGGAGATTTGTCCCCAGTTTCTCCGAAATGGTCAGACCTTTACAGAATTTAATTAAGAAAGACGCACAATATCATTGGGGACCCTTAGAAAATCAAGCTTTTAATTCAATAAAAGAGGCCATAATAGACACTCCTTCTCTCATGAGCCCTGACTTTTTGCAATATTTCACACTCTACACATTTGCTTCTGACCGTTCCTACGCTACAGTCCTAACTCAAAAGAACGCTAAAAACAATGAAGTACCCATTTCCTTTATGAGCTCTGCTTTCAAAGGCGCGTAACTTAAGTACCCAACAGTAGATCAGCAAGCCTACGTTGTTTTCAAAGCAGTCAAGCACTTCCGGTCTTATCTTTTGAAATCTAGGACGAAAGTTATTGTCCCTTACCCAGCCGTCAGGAATCTGTTAGTGCAGAAAGAATTAGGTGAAAAGAGGGCGAACTGGGTTACCTCTTTGCAGGAGTATGACATAGAAATTACCCCATATCAAATAGTGATAGGTCAAGGGTTATGAAAGTTAGTTGCTGATTCAACAGTGGGACAACAAGAAGAGAACGATAGGTCAAACCTAGGACAACACAATCAAAATGCAATCTGCTGTGCACAAAACTCTCTCAGTCCCTGGTATGATGATATAAAATTCTGTCTTGAACATGGGTCAGCCCCCCGTCATCTGGATCCCACTAAAAGAAGAGCGTTAAGATTAAAGTCAGCATCCTTTCATTTGGTTAATGGTATTCTGTTTCGTCAAAATTTTGATGGCATACTGATGCGCTATCTTGAGAAAGACGAAGCAGAAAAATTCTTACTAGAGTTGCATGCAGGAGAAGATGGTGGGCATTTTGGTGGTGACACCACTACCCATAAAGTTTTGAGAGACGATTATTAATGGCCCACACTTTTTAGAGACGCCCATGCCTTGTGCTGTAAGTGTATTATTTGTCAAAAAGCATCAAGGCGGTTACAGAAACCAACCTTTCCTTTGTAGCCTGTTTTAGTAGACTCTCACTTTCAGCAGTGGGGCCTTGATATTATAGGTCCAATCAATCCGCCATCCTCACAGAAGCATAAGTTTATCATAACAACCACAGATTATTTCACCAGGTGGTCTGAAGTTGCTGCATTAAGAACTGTGAATACCAGTCAGGTAATTGCCTTTCTAAATTCGAATATTATCACTCGTTTTGGTATCCTTGACTATTTAGTATTCGATAACGCTTCTTATTTTTTGTCTCTTGAGATGAGAAAGTTCGCTTTAGAAAAAGGAATTAAATTGAAGTATTCTGCCAGTTATTACCCCCAGGGCAATGGATTGGTAGAATCAACAAATAAGAATCTGATTAAAATCATCAAGAGAACGGTATCCGAGAATCACAAAAACTGGCATAATGTGTTGTTAAACACAATTTGGGCTGATAGGGTAACACCAAAAACTATTGTAGGTAACTCTCCCTTCTTTCTCGTTTATGGCAGAGAAGTGATTCTACCGCCACATATTCTTCCTCCCTCACTACAACTATCACAAAAAATACAGGAAGAAGACTGTCCCCCTTTGGAAAACCGAATTAATGCTTTAATGAAACTAGAAGAGGTAAGAGCCCAAGCTAAACGTAAGTTAGATCAGCATCAACTAGTGGTCAAAAGTTGGTTTGATTCTAACTCTACCTATGATAGGAACTTTGAAGTAGGTGACCTTGTCTTGAAATGGGACAAATCGCATGAGGGAAAGGGAGAGCACACGAAATTTTAGAACTTATGGCTTGGACCGTTTTTAATTGCTGAGAAACTGGGTCCCAGCTCTTTCCAATTGCAAAGTCTAGAGGGATAGCTTGACACCTATCCGGTGAATGGCCAAGCTCTGAAAAGATTTTTCGCTTGATGACAACCCTTTGTATACTATGTAAATATTTTTATTTTGTTTGATTTTCTTTTACTGTTTTGGTTTTGATTTTTTCCTTGTACTTATCAGCTTTTACTTTTGGAAATACGCATACCTGATTTTTGGAATTGTTCAGACAAAGAAAACAGAAAATTCTTTCACTAAAATGACCGCTAAAAGATTGTATAAACATCAATCATATACTTCTGAAATTTACATCTGTGTAGAGAAAAAACTATTGTTTGAAAGAAGTTAACTGATTTCGATCTATGAGTAAAGCCTGTCACGATCATCTATTATCTTCTTACACTGTCCCTGTTCCTTAAGGGAACGACTCAGAAGATGTCCCTCTGCTTTAGAAGGTTAGTTCTGTAAATAAACCATCTCTGGATCTTAATGAAGGACAATTCTAAAAAATTATGTTGAGTTCTGTAAAAAACATGTTAAAATATCATAATTTTTAGCATCACCCCGCTCAACTATATATCTTTAAAAACCAAAATAAATCATTAAAAGAGCTGTGGGAAGTGCTTGTAAACCCGCCAGGATGCTGAAAAGGTTTGCTGGCAGTGGGTAAATGCATGCATCACGCCAAGACAACTTCGTCGGGGTACTGAACAGGCCCGCTGGCAGTGAAGCAATGTAGGGTATATGAAATTTTGCAAATATGAAACCTCTTAACCTTAACATGTCCTTTATTCTGATCTGGAACTTCTTGGTAGGATACAGATATCAGAGTGTGTTAAATGGAAACCCTGTCGAGGCTATAGATGCCTGCTGGCAGCAATGGCCCTGTCAACAGTATTGGAGATTTTATCTTTAATATCATGGCTTGCTTGTCTTAAGACTGTTATCAGTTTTCATCTTTTAATCACTGCTGAAACGTTTGATTAATGATGGTGTTTAAACAAATTTTTGGTTGTTTTTGAGTTAGAATTATTCTCATATCATAATCTGAATTTGTTTTTTTGGCAGAGATAACTGCTTCTACCAGTGTGTCGCCATTGTTGGCAACCATTTCGCATTTTTATCCTATCCTTATAAGCTGCCTACACAAGTGTTTTGGAACCCTTGATTCTCATTGCAATATTTTGAATAAAACAACAATATTATCTTGCTCATTTGCACACCTGCCTTTTGTTCTTGTTTTCACGACTGCAAGCGTGAAAACCTTGGTTCGAATTCATGTCAATGGCATTAAAATCGTCACTGGATTATTATGGTTACTCTTGTTTATGTGTTCATTTCACCTCTAATTCAATGATAGTCGCATAGTTGGCAAGACACCAAATTTTTACCCACTTTGCATTTTCTGTTAATATGACTTCATTTTCTTAATGTGTGATGCAATGGTGTTCTAGTGATTGTGATCGAGTCCTTGATACAATGGTGGTTCGATGTGCTATTGTCTTTGGTCAAATTATTTGCTGCAATGGTATCATAACAATGCATTAACATAGTGATTAAACCCATGGTGCAATGGTTTCTTACAACGCAAAGTTTTTATGGTCAAATCTTTGGTGCAGAATTTAGAGTATTGTTTTGTTTTAAATCATGCAAACACTATTGCTTGTGCAAATATTTGGGTCGACTTATCATGGTTTTCAATAGTTGATTGATTGGCGTTGTTTTTAACACACATCAATAGTGATTTTGAATCACCATAGCATTTTCGATTGTACATTTGGATATGATTCTTTTGCATGGGTTTATTGCCTTCCACCACCCTCGCACACTTAGGCATTAATGCGTGCCTTGTATCTCGGGTTACCTCTTTTGGTTTCGGGGAAGCCTGTGAGATATCGGTCCTACGTATACCCTATCCAAATCCTCGTCCATTTACCCTACTCACTGTGTGTTCTGTCCTATGGCACCTGTGGTGTGCATAGAACCTAATGGTATCCAAACTCTGCTGCTATTCAACAATGCTCGTGAGGATGTGGAGAATAGCAGCTGGTTGATTTTTATCCAAAAGTTTGAGGGTTTCAATCTTTCGGTCGCCCATATATGATTCCTCTGTAAAAACATGGAGGGTCGTGGGACATATTCGAGAGGATCTCATCACAATGTATCAGATGACTTACTGTGATGGTTATTTTTACACTTTGACTGGGGAACATCCACATTGGATACCCAGGATACTGATTTTCAGCATCCAAGATGCAGGAGAAATACAAAGGTGGGTAGAACCAATGCCGGAATTGTTACAAGATAATAACTGGCGATTGTACCATCTCATTACCTATGGGTCGCAGATTCTAATGTTGTCGGCCTAGAAGGAGCCGAATGGGTTGGTTATTATCTGGGAATTTCATAAAAACTCTTCAGATTCTTCTTGGTTATGGAAAGAGATTGCCCGGATGCCTTCATCTATTAGGAAGCGATTGGAAATTGTTTCTTACAGTTGTTTACCAGTAGGAATTGGGGATTCTCTTTGCTTTACATCAATGCAGGGAACAACTGTGGTGGTTGTTGTTTACAATTTAAACGAAAACTCATGGAGATGGCTTCCCAACTGTCCATYACATCTCGATGCCAATCRCCACATMGAAAGCATGGCCTTTCAACCGAGACCATGGCAGTGATTAAAGAGATTAAATCATCAAATTCAATTCCTATGGTTGATGTATCAAATTAATTCCATTTTTTATGTGTTTTCTTGGAATTTTGAGTGTCATTATTGTAGTGACAGGACAAGGAATTGTGTAGGCTTATCACTTAAATCTCAGGAGCTTACTGCTATATTCTTAGCAGTGAGGGTGTACTACAGTTTTGTTATGGAATATGATATACACACAATGCTTGATTATGCAACATTAGCCACCACTTTGTGGGTGATTTACATGATACGTTTCAAGTTGAATGTAACACATGACGAGGATTTGGATAATTTTCCAATATATTATGTGGTGATTCCATGTGCTACACTTGCACTTTTTGTCCATCCAATGACATCCCATAATATTGTAAACTAGATACTTTGGGCCTTTTTGTGTTTACCTTGAAGCTATTGCAGTTTTACCACAGCTTCACGTGATGCAAAATACAAAGATTATTGAACCATTCACATCCCATTATGTGTTTGCATTGGGTATTGCAAGGTTTTTTAGCTATGCACATTGGGTCCTCCAGGTTTTGGATAGTAGTGGCTACTTGTTGACTGCTTTGGGCCATGGCTTGTGGCCGTCCATGGTACTTTTGTCAAAAATTGTTCAGACTTTTATTTTGGCAGACTTTTGCTATTAGTATGTTCAAAGTGTTGTAGGTGGGCAACTTGTGCTGTGGATTCCTTCAGGAGTGGTGTGATTTCAATCTAATTGTCCTGTTGAAGCTGCCATGGAACTGGTGTATGCTTTGGATCCAACGACAAGATCTTTCATCTTTAATTCTCTACAATTAATTCTAGATAGATTTATAGATATGCAAAACAGATGGATGTAGGAGTTTTACCTCTATATTGATGGATTTTGTATACGAGTTGAATTCATACCAAATATTTATTTGATATTCGTTTATAGTCTGTTTCGATTGAAATAGATTCAATTACGATTTCGTTTGTTCTCAATGAGCATAGAAGTTTTGGTTTGTTGTGATTTAAATGATTTTCTTTGTTTTCAATTAGCAATTAAAGATTTGTTAAATAGTTCGAATATATTTCTGTTAGTTTTGGATTGATTTAAAACGATTATGTTTTCAAATTAGACCAGCTACAGAATCGTGAGATTCTGTAGCTAGTCTTAAAATTTTGATTTTTGTTAATTTTATCAATAAAACATTATCTAAAATTCTGTATTCTTGTCGACCTACAGGTACCTACGGATTTCAATGAGGAATTGGACATGATGTGGAAGTTTAGAACGTGTTTTTTATGATGTAATTTTTTTTTAAGTTGTTAGTCATAGGCAAAAATAGAAGATTTGGGAGATTGTTCCCAGATTTTTTGTAAATTGTTGGTGACAATTCCCACAGGGACGTTTTACCCTGTGGCCTTTAAATACTTGTTATTTCTTGTAAAGAACCCATCATCACTGTTGGGAGAAGAAAGACTTTGGACTTATGACGATACAAACTGGGATGAAATTTGATGTTTTGTAACAACTTTAGCTTTCAATATATCAAACTTTTATTTCAAGTTTTCTTCATATCAGTTTGCAATTAATTATCGACTACTTTAGCTATCATAATTCGTTGCAGGTTGATGTGATTTGGTTTATGTGTTGTCCATATCCGATTTCTCTTATTTTAAAGTACTACAATTACCTTACTTCAATTTAATGAATAAAGGGTTTATCTTCTTCGTTAAATGAATCATTTTGTACAATTCTTGCACACAGATTTATCTAAATGTGATGATTTGTGAATTTTAAGATTGTTGTCATTTTATGTCTTGTTTGTTCTATTATTCATATTCAAAGAGAACTGTTGCTTCCTGTTTACAAGAAGCCTGTGGAAAATTTGGTGCGGGTTTCCTCCCATCAAACAACTAAATAAGATAGTTTTCACAGGACAAATTGGAAAGCGTTATTACAGGTTAGTTTATTAGTGTTATTTGAGTAGTTTATATAGATACATATAGTTCAGATTTATAGTTAGGATTATTATTTTAATTGCTCAACTTAGACAGTTTCCATTTTATTTCTTTCTCATAAAATTATAAAAAAATAAAAAAACAATAGTTTAGCTGTCATAGGACAATTTGCAAATGATTTTTGCAGGTTTTCATTTAAAATTTGTAATCTGTAAATATTGTACATTTGTGATTAAGATTTAATTCTGTTGATAATTGAACATTTAATTTCATAGAATTATTTCTTTATAATATTAGTTAGTGGACTGTATATATATGTTTTAAATTTGTATATAGTTTTCTGTAGTTATTCTTTTTCACTTAGATTAGTTTCTTTAATTTAGTTTTTCTTTCATTTTCTTAGGACTTAGATCAGCTAACGGAGCCGCTAAACCTGTCGGGGTGGATCATTACAAATGGCTTGGGTTATTTAGACAACCTCGGACCGGATCCACTCCTCCAGTTGACGAGCGTTCAATTTTGCCCATCAACAAATGGCGCTAGAAGGAGGGCCTAAAATTTATTAATGGAATGAGGTGGTCGTAAGACTCCTCCACCACCTAAACGCTCACCTATAGTGACAAGAAATCATTCAAATGACAACATCCCCCCTCAAACAACAACCACATCAAACGACGATCTATGGATCACAGTCGAACCAGCAACCCCAAATCCTATAGGTGGTGATGTACAAGAGATTGTCTACCAATATCTCTTAAGAACACATAGTGCTTTCACCCGTTTAAGGAAACCGAATCGGCCCGTTTAAGGAAACCGAATCGGCCTTTGGACCAACCTTTAGATTTCTCTGATATCAGAGAACAGCTCGGAGGCACTAACCTCACTTTAAACCCTACAGATCCAATCCTCACTCCTGCTGCAGGGGGATCTGGAATACCTCCCTCACCACCTCCATCATCTCCTTCTTCTTCTGGAGAAGACTCTTCTGACGAAGGCAGTTCCCCTTCTCAGCCTTCCACATCGCCTACACCAATGGCCAACCAGAACAATCCTGCCAGACCTTGGCTCGACCAGGATGCAGTAGCTGTACCTGGGGCTCAGCATCCATTACCCAAACATCTGGAGAAATGGCTTCCCAAGTTTGACCCTGACTCTAAACAGATCGCCGAAGATCACATTAAAAAGTTTATGTTAGCCATAAGACTTTGTAATGTTGAGCACGCAGACATAGTCTGTAGGTTGTTCCCCTATACTTTCGAGGGCAATGCCTCTACCTGGTACTTTCCCAACAACCCCATACCATCGTGGCTTAGGAGAAGTTTGAATTCTATTTTCTTGAGAAGTTTGGAGACAATAAGTCCTCGGAAGTCCTAGTTATGGAACTTTCTAGCTTAAGAATGAACCCAAAAGAGAAAATTAAAGACTTTAATCAAAGATTCTTAACACTTAAGAACCGAATCCCTACGGACTCGATGCCTGCCGAGAATCTTATCATAGCATACTATACTAAAGCCTTGCATCAAAGTATAGCCATTTGGGTAAAACGATCTAAGAAAGCCACGTTGTTAGAGGCCTTCGAGGAGGCCAGCCAGATTGAAAAACACATCCTTAGTTTAAAAGACACTACTAGCAACGAAACAAAGACTAGTTCATCTTCCAAAAAGAAGATCGAAATCCTCCCTAGACCTGCTCAAAATAAAACACAACCTGAAAGCTCTGATTTAGAAAACCTAACTAAAGTCGTTCAAAAACTATCAAATCAAGTTATAGATTTGAAAAGGATGGCTGAAGAAGCTTCCTCAAGCAAAGGGCCTTACAAACCCCCGTTCAGGAAGCCTTTTCCCACCAACCGCCCTAATCCAAATACCAAGGGCCTTAATCTAGAAAGTCTGCAATATGCCCTTCAAACAATTCTAGAAGCCCAGGATAACTTGATGCCTCCTGAGATTCCTGAGGAGGTTGTTGAACAAGAGATAGCTGAAGAAGAAGAATCTTCTCCGAACATTTTTGGACACTTCTCAGATAGCATCTTTCAAGCTAACTTAGAGACAGTACATCCCTACAATACTAGGAGTAAGACAGCAAACAAACCTTCTTCCGAAAACACTATGACTTTGGCCCCAAAGCAATCTAAACTAGCTGAGATTAAATAGAGTCATGTAAACCCCAACTTAGATTATGATTTAGTTGAAGATCTGAAAAAGTTAAGGGTTAACATTTCTATTTATGAGTTATTAAAATTTTCGTTTCTGCTACAAAAAAATGTTACAGAATATCACAGAGAATAGAAAAAATGGTAATTCAAACAAGGTTGTTCAGAACAAAGTTCCTCAGAAGACTTCCACTAAGAACAATCCTGATCCTCACGATAAAGGAAGCCTTCCTGTAAATAATGTAACAAATGTAGATAAATTAGCTTTAGAGACTATGAGTAAAAAGCCACAAGCTTCCACACTTAGTACTCGCAGAAATGTACCTCCATTTTTGTTAACTTTCGAAATCTTTAATAGAATTGTGCACAATTGTATGGTAGATTCAGGAGTGTCATCCAATGTAATGCCATGGTCTATATGTCAGAAGATTAACGCTGAAGTCGAACCATCCACTTTAAAAATCATCCAACTTGATCGAACTAGTGTTAAAGTCATAGGCGAATTAAGGAACGTGCTTATAAGATTATCGTCTAACCCCAAAGTTTATCAAGTGATTGATATTATTGTTGTGGATATTCCAGAAGTGTATGGTCTATTTTTAAGCAAGGACTGGTAAAAGCAGCTACACGGCTAATTCGCAACAGATTGGTCTCACCTGTGGCTTCCCGAGAATGGAAAGCCCAACAAAATCAAGGTAAATCATGAACGCTACCTTAAGTTCATGGTCATAGATTTAAACGATCCCAATGAACCATTTACACCTTCTGTTGATTCACCTGAAATACAAGGGATGGATACCTTTTTCGGCAATTTCATGGCTGAGACTTCAGCTATTACCAACCCAGAACAACAGTCTGATATTGTAGCATATGTGCAACCAGCAACTTCTACACAATGGTCTCATGCACCCGATAAAAATCAAATCTGGTCTCTTTACTTTGACGGGTCAAAGTCTAAAGAAGGAGCTAGTGCAGGCTACATTATTATTGATCCCTCTGGTAACAAAACCTTGATTGCATGTAGGCTAGAATTTGAATGTACTAATAACACAACAGAATATGAGGCTTTACTGCAGGGCCTCAGAAAAGCTTTAGATATGAACATTCAAAATTTGGCTGTCTTTGGCAATTCTGAAATCGTGGTTAGACAGGTAAGAGATTCTATCCACTGTCTATCTCCACATCTTAAAAGCTACCAATCCGAGGTATGGAATTTAATGAATAAATTTTCTTCTTTCAATATAAATTTTATTCCTAGATTGAATAATTCTGAAGTTGATATATTAGCTAACATAGCTTCCAAACTCTTTCCTGCAGAAGGTTTGTCCCCGAATGAATTCTCCGTCGAACTGTTGTTCAGGCCATCTGTTCCTGACAACATCACGAATTGGAGAGTC
Organism: Picea mariana; assembly: GCA_032191745.1. NCBI lineage: Eukaryota > Viridiplantae > Streptophyta > Pinopsida > Pinales > Pinaceae > Picea > Picea mariana. The sequence continues at coordinate 4,901 of JASDQU010949379.1, read as the reverse complement.
TTCGACGATGATCAGCAGATTATTAGCTTCCTGCATAAGGAAGAAACTTTTCAAGGCGCGGTGATCGAC
>JASDQU010949378.1:2520-32511 GCA_032191745.1 Picea mariana | reverse complement strand
TTTTTGAACTAACAAGGGATTAAGTCAGAATCAAAGTTATATGAGAAAATATAAATTTGTGCTTAAATTGCTCAAAAGGGTTGGATCTATTGGTAAGGAGTGATGAGTTTTTCACTATTAAACAAGGTTCAATTCCCGTGAAGGATTTTCCTAGATCCATGGTGTCATCTTGAGGCAGTGGTTGAATGTGGGGTTGCACTAAGAGATATTATATCAAAAGATCTCATGACTTGTGCACACATAAATGGATTAAAGTCCACCTCCATGTCCTTCAAATTTTGGCCCCAAGGGGTTAGATCCATTGGTTATCGCTAATGTTGCTAGGCATTTGGTTTGTTTTGTGCCAACAAGTGCCCGGTTTGAATCCCCCCGAGTTAGAAACACTAGTCTACGGTGATGGGTTTACTAAGGATGCAATCTACGAATGTGAGGAAGCATCCCTTAAGTTTCCTTGTAAGGTTTTCCTTGGAAAAGAATTATGCCTACATCTAGGTTCTCAAAACTTTTGGAGTGAAAGAAGACTCTAAAGTTATCATTAACATTCTTTCAGATAAAATCAAGGATGTTCATTGTTTCTTTGAGATAAAATAATATGGATCAAATAAGATAACGGTGATAAAAAAGTGGCTTATAAACACATTAAAAAATAAGGAAATGAAATTATAACTTGCTTACTAATGTAGAAATCAATAGAAAAGTGACCAAAATGTAATATAAGTTAGGGAGTATATTAAAAAAGTGACCAAAATGTAATATAAGTTAGGGAGTATATTAAAAAAGTGACCAAAAAGTAATATAAGTTAGGGAGTATAACAAAGAAATTAGGGGGTGGGATTCCAAGCTACACAATCCCCCACCATCCCCTGCTTCTTCACTCCCTCTCCCCTTAATAAAATTCTTTATGGAGCCTTAATGGCATATACATAGCACATATTTGAGTACGCTTAGGGAACTATACATTCCCGACTCCTTCTTAATCTCTTAGATTAACAACATGGCAATGTAACCCATATCCCTACTAATAGATATTTTGTGGGCTTATTCTCACTCATTTTAGTCTAGATTTTAAATATCGAAAGAACAATGGAGTCTAGTGCATAAATAAGGAGATGTGATATAAAGTAGAATTTGTCAACTAGAATGCTTAAACAATTGGAAGAAGAAAACAAGATCATTTATGACAACATAGGTCCAAAAATAGAAGCTGTGGAGCATTTGACTAGTGAGAACAAACATTCTATTAAGGTTGGTTTAGAAGCTACGAAGGAGAAATTACATCGAGTTTTGAAAACTTGATCTAAACGTTGAACTAATGGGAGCTTATGAAAGAGAATATAGATTCATCCATAAAAAAAAATCTATGAGGTCAATAAATATACCCTTCTCTTGAGTAATAGACATCAATGAAGATCAACGTGATCAAGGAATTGATGGTTCAAGTCTTAGGAAAATTCACAGGGATTTGGGAAATCTAAAATTCTTACATTAACGAATTTAAGGCCTACACATTGCCACTTTTGCTCGAAGAAGAGTTCAACAGATAACCCAATAGTCATGTACGATATAGATAAGCATGGATGCCAACTTTTCATAGATTGTTCCAATTTTTTTGAGATTGCCTACCGATGCTTTTTAGTGTTAAAATATTCAATGAGACTAGTAAATAGAGTACTGAGAATGTCCTTTGTTTATGGAGGGAAGGAGGAAGATTGATCAAAGTGTAAATAGAGGGATGCTAAAAACCACCAAGAGATGTAATCTCCAACTCCAAAATCAAAGAGAGAAGGCTTAATGAATAAAGGCAATGAACAACAACTATAACAACTCCTTGAGTAGGAAGGATGATGGAAAAATATAATTCAATAGAGATCTAATATTATATGAGAGCTACTGTACAAAAAAAATCTATAAGAGATTTAAATTATAAAGTATAATCCAAAGAGAGTTTTAAAGATGTCAAATGAGAATAGGAACTAACCTATTTATGCACAATGAGCAACCTATTTATGCAAAACTAACAGATATGGAGATGCCAATACTTGCAATGGTCTAATAGTGAGTATTGACTTCCTAACCATGAGGGGAGAGGAGTTAACAACCTACATTGAGTTGAAACAAATCCTTATATTGTAGATAAAATATGATTGTTAGCATAAACACCACACATTGTTGCAATAAGAACATAATTGCTCACAATAAGCAAAGTGCCAAAAGAGTAAGGTAAAAGCATCAAATTTGACCAATAAGTAAGAGTGCACCCACCAAAGATGGGGGGGGTACACATGGTTCCAAAGTGGTTTTATAACCATTTTGAGCAATTCTGAGGTGCACTATTTTGTTATAAGGCCCAAGTTGGCTAGAGGAGAACCCAAATGAGGGATGGTGTTGCTAAAATTGACTAAGCTAAGTCACAAGATTAAGGAAAAGACCAAAGGAGACCTCATAATGGCGCGAGAGTAATCAAATTGGGCCCTGAGACTGGACTAGGAACCCAAACTTATTTATTCAAATCATCAAAAGGAAACTCAAAGGAAGGGACTTTATCACTTGCGAGTTCGCCATATAACTGAGTAAGAGTCCTTGTCATTGCAAGCTTTATCTATAATTATTGCATGGTGCAACTATCTATATGGTGAGTTTGTGTATGACAAGAGTGGAGTGTAAATATTTATATGATGAGTTTGTGTATAACTAGCGTGGAGTGAAAATTTTGTACAATACACTTGCAACGAAAGGAACTTATTTGATTCTAAATATATTAAAAGTACAAAACACAACACTAATGGTATAAGACATGACACCTGTCCCCATCAAAATTTTCTTGTGAAGTGGTTGCATGACAACTCCATCTTACTTGTCAACATGGAGAAGGTCTGAAAACACCATGCATAGAAGTTCATCCCGTAGAGAGCAAGGGTGAGCTTAAAGAGGAGTATGTGGTATATATGTATTCGCTTGTTGAATATTTCCTATAAAGTTTGAGTTCCAAAGAAAAGAGGAGGACCATGTAGTTATTCACAAAGAAAATTTTACTATTATAAAGTGTGAGTTCCAAAGAAAAAGAGGAGGACCCATGTGGTTATTCACAAAGAAAATTTTAGTATTAAACAAGGAAAGGGCATCTGTGGTTGAGTATAAATTTTATGCATGACAAGCTCTAAGAAAAAAAAGGTTATAGGTCTTGTAATTCTCAAGGCAACTTAAACTCTGCAAGTCTAAGTATAAGGACGACAATGAGGAGATTTGGACCTACCGACATTGATGAAGCATAAGTGATAAGCACTAAGAAAACTGGAATCTTTCCAAATCCAAACCATGATCCATTACCTTGTTTGTTATGTACATACCTAAATAATACTCTTTGTTATTTGTAAGTTTACGTTTTAGTATATGAATTCTGGGAAACAACCCACAAGACTCATGTGGGTATGCAGGTGTGCTTTTAATGACAATCCCTTAAGGCCTTTTGATATCACATGCATAATATACACCAACCAAGTATATATTAAAAAAATACACTCAATAAAGTGTTTGCTATAAAATTATATGTTGGTATGCAACTTGATAAAAACTTACGAATGGAGGATGGTATGTGCTCATAATAATCACAATTCCATCTCTAACTTATATATATATATATATAAAAGTTAGAGATGGAATTGTGATTATTATGAGCACATACCATCCTCCATTCGTAAGTTTTTATCAAGTTGCATACCAACATATAATTTTAATTATATATATATATATAATTAAAATTTAATATTTAATAGTTATATTTTAATGGGTTTGTATGATTAGTAGAAACAAGGTGTTGTTAATGTTTCACTAAAATTAAGTCTTTCAAGTGACATACCTATCTTTTATATATTACTTGTAATTATTCTTATAACTGAAATTAGATATAAGTTTGAGACCATTTTAATGAAATAAATACCTCAATTCTTTTAATTAGAAAGAAGTTAAAATTAAGATTTGAATATTATGGATTAGCTATATTATTATTAAATTAAAACAAATTATATTAAACACAAACATTTTAATAATAATTTTTTATATGTATATTTTTTTAATAGAATATAAAATACATGATAAATCATAATAATAATAATAATATGGTAAACAATCTAATTTCTTTTATATTTTGATAATTTTTTTAAGATAATTTATAAATTACAAGATTTTAATATGAAATTTAATGGAAACCAATTATTATTTATTTATTTATTTTAAATAAAAAAGGGGGAACCTGCTATAATATATTATCAAAAAACTGTATCAGAATGTACATAGTCAAGAGTCCGAATCATCCAAAATGCTGTCGGAAACCGGAAACCAGCATAGATACAAAGCATAAACAACTATAAACTATTTGCACCTGTCCTCGCGGAGGAGAAAGCCATGCATGCCACCACCTTTGTCGTCGGGCGTTCTTCGCCTCGCTTCATCCTGCCCACCACTTCGACCTTCCTTTGCCGGCGCACCTCCAACATCAAACGCAACCTCCATATCCGACCAGGGGACCTCTTCCACAATGCAGCCAGGAAAGTCGGCTTCCACCCCCGGATTGTGTTTGCAGTCCCCACTACTAAACCTCCTTATATCACTCGGCGTCTCCATTGGCGTCAGGTCCTCCAGAGTCGGGTCCTCCTCTACAATGCAAGCCGGGTACAATTGCTCAGTGCCACCCTCCAACGTGACAATGTCCATGTTGCTGTGACCCATTTCCTTCTCGGCTATGGTGGAGAGCAGAGCTTGCTCCTCGGCTCGAGCCTTCTTCCTCAACAGAGAAGTAGCCATGACTAGAGCACGTTCGAGCTGCTCTCTGCGCTGTCGCTGCTCCTTGCGGGCGTACCAAGCAGAGCCACGGCGAGGCGTTCCTCGTTTCCTCGTCATGTTGCAGAGCGTTGTCCAGGAAATGCACACAGGCTGGGACGAGGGCAGAAGCCAATTGAAAGCACAGGCAGAAGAACTCGTATCAGTGCTCCACGAATGGGTGGTGAGCCAGGGCGCAAGGAGCGCGTAGTTACACCAGAGCCTCCAAACGCAGAGTAGAGCCGAGACCGGAGCAAGAGAAAACGCATAATCCAACTGCAAATACCCATGACCGCCTTTAACATCGTGCTCGCCTGACTCGTAAATGCTCGCTCGAGGGAGGAGTCCTCCCATTGCAGAGCTGGTGTTATTGCGGTCCTGCATCCGTAATGCGGGTGATGTGGTTACCACATCCAGCATTTAAACCTTGGCTGAGTGCGGGGCCAGTTGGCACTCCCTCGCCACTTGTCACCCCATACGGGTTAATGGAAACCAATTATTATGATATATCAAATTAATATTTGAATTCATGATTATTATTAAAATTATTATGACTTTGATTTAATTTTATAATATGTTAAGTTATGACTTTGAAAATATCTTAAAAAAAAAAAGGAAAACAAAATGTGGTGTACTTCACTTTCAAGGAAAGAAGAAGATACATAGGGTTTAATTTGTGCGATTTCCATTTCACAATCTGATTGGGTGGAAGAAGCAATGATAGAATGGAAGCAAGATTAAAAGATATGCAAGATAATTCAACAACTACATGAGGACTCAAGTGCATTAGATAAATTTGTGTGGAAAATGATTCACGGTGGTATTAGGATCGCCTATATTTACGTAAGAATTCCCACTCAAATAAAATGTCCTTTTGGAATTGCACACTTCTCCTATAGGAGGCCATTCATGGTTCCTAAAAACTTACCACATGATCAAGAAGGATTTTGTTTTGGGAAGGTATTAAAACTAATGTTCAAAAGTTTGTTGTTGAATGTTTGGTTTGCCAATAGAATAAGGGAGAGACAATCAAGAAAATATTTTAGTCCAAAAATTACTTGTGAAAATTGAATTTCTATAGCTTACAATAATCTTGGGGATTCCATGTAGCTTCTAAATTGTTTCCATGAATGTTGTAGCTATAGTACTTTCTTTAAAATGATGAGAAAGAGAGAAAAAATGGGCATATTTTGTGAGTCGATCCACCACTATCATCATGACATTCTTTCCTTTGGACTTGGGTAGACCTGTAATAAAATCCATTGAAACCTCTTCCCAACATCAACTTGGTATGACTAATGGTTATAGGAGACTCGAGATCTTGATTGTCTATCCCTTATTCTATAAGAAAAACAAACAATCAAGCCATAAAGTTTTGAACATCGGTTTTAAGACCTTCCCAAAAAAAATCCCTCTTGGTCCCGTGGTAAGTTTTCAAGAACCGTAAATGTCCTCCCATAGGAGAAGTGTGCAATTCCAAAAGGACCTTCTGTTTGCTTTGGGGAATCCTCACATAAATATAGATGATCATGATAACATAGTGAATCATTTTTCCACGCAAATTTATCTAATGCACTCAGGTCCTCTTGTAGTTGTTGAATGATCTTGCATATCTCTTAATCTTGCTTCCATTCTATCATTGCTTCTTCCACCCAGTTAGATTGTGGAATGGAAATAGAACAAAGTAAGCCCTCTGTGTCTTCTTCTTTCCTTGAAGTGCATCTGCCACCACATTTTCTTTTATTTTTTTGTAGATAATTTCAAAGTCATAGTCTAACATAATGGTAACCCATTTTTGTTGTTCTTCTGAATATAATCATTGTTCCAAGAAGTTCTTGAATTTATCACGATCTATTTTTACCTTGAAGTGTCTTCCTATTAGGTAGGGATGTCATTTCTTAACTATATGCGATATGTCCAACATTTCCTTTTAACAAATGGGTTTGTTTAAGTTATTTCCTTTAAGTTGATGGATTTCAAAGGCAAGGGGCCTTCCTTCTTGTATCAAAATTCCACTAATGCCATGCCTTGAGGCATCACACTCCACGATAAAGGTATTTGTGAGTCATGCATGGCCAAGATTGGAGTTGTACACATAGCCTCCTTAAGTTTTTCAATTTCTTTGGTTGTTTCTTGAGTCCAAGAAAATCCCTCATTTCCTAATAATGATGTTAGAGGTGCTACTATTTGACCATCATTCTTGAAAAGATTGCGGAAATAACTTGCAAATCCTAAGCATCATTGTTCCAAGAAGTGCTTGAATTTATCATGATCTATTTTTACCTTGAAGCATCTTCCTATTAGGTAGGGATGCCATTTCTTAACTACATCCAATTTGTCCAACATTTCCTTTTGACAAATGGGTTTGATTAAGTTATTTTCTTTAAGTTGATGGCTTTTAAAGGCAAGGGGCCTTCCATCTTGTATCATAATTGCACCAATGCCATGCCTTGAGGCATCACACTCCATAATAAAGGTTTTTGTGAGTCAGACATGGCCAGGATTGGAGTTGTACACATAGCCTGCTTAAGTTTTCCAAGTTCTTTGGTTGTTTCTTGAGTCCAAGAAAATCCCTCATTTTCTAATAATGATGTTAGAGGTGCTGCTATTTGACCATAATTCTTGAAAATCTTGCGGAAATAACACGTAAATCCTAAGCATCCTCTAAGATTCTTTAAGGTTTTTGGAATTGGCTAATCTATCATCGCTTTAATTTTGTTAGGGTCCACTTTGACACCTTCATGAGATACAATATGATCCAAATATTCCACTTCCTTAATCCAAAATGCACACTTGGAAGGATTTGCATATAGTTTTTTCTCTTCCAATAGTTTTAATACCATGTCAACATGTTGTACATGCTCTTCCTAAGATTTGTTGTAGATTAGTGTGTCATCAAAAAATACTAATACAAAGTTTCTAGGGAATGGTTTGAAAATAGAATTCATCAAGCTTTCAAATGTTGAAGGTGCATTAGTAAGGCCAAATGGCATCACTGAAAACTCATAGTGACCTTCATGTGCTCTAAAGGCTATTTTGGGGATGTCTTCTTGCCTCATTTTGATTTTATGATATCTAGAACAAAGTTCCAACTTCCAACTTGGTATAGAAAATTGCTCCTTGTAATTCATCTAATAGTTCATCAATGACAAAAATAGAAAACTTATATTTAATGGTCATTTTGTTGAGCTCTCTATAATTTAGACACATATGCCAAAAACCTTCCTTTTTTTGAACCATCACTAATGATAAAGAGAAATTACTTTAGCTAGGTTGAATGATGCCAAGCTCTAACATTTCTTGAACCAGAAGCTCAATCTCACTCTTTTGAGCATACATGTACCTTTAAGGTCTTATGTTAGGTGATACACTTCTTGATTTCAAATGAATAACATGATCATGATCTCTAGTAAGTGGAAAACCTTTAGGCATCTCTCCAAATACATTAGAATCATTGTTGATAATTTTTTGGAGATCCACTAGAGAAAACGATCTAGATGTTTAAACATGTAGCGAGCACAATTGTGCAATTACACCATGGTGCCTCTTTTTTTTAAGAAATTTTGTCATGATATTAGAGATTATCACTTCAAAGGATTTCCCTCGGATACCTTTAATTTCAATTTCCTTTCCTTTCGAGGAAAATCTATGAAAAATTCCCGAAAATTAAAATCCATTGTTCCTAATGATTGTAACCATTGGACCCCTAATACAACTTCAACACCACCCATCTAGATTACAATGACGAGACTGTAATACCCTTGTTTCCCCCAGCTTGTAAATATATAACTATAACCTGCTAAAAGACCACGGGCAAAATGAATATGTGTGGATGTTGGAATTGATGAACCTTTTTGTTATAAAAGGTAATGTGTGTGTGTGTGTATATATATATATATATATATATATATATATATATATATATATATATGTTACTAAATAAAATGGAAAGTGTTGCATATTTGCTAAAGGGGTTTGCCAAGGTAGATCATGATGCATCAGAGAGATGGGGAGGGGAACCAATAATGGTTGACATGACCCCTACCAGACTAGTACTCTGCTAGATTTAAATTATTCAGACCCAGAACAATCTTCTGACCCAAAAAAGTAGATTACTAGTCAGGCTAGTAAATGGGAAGTTCTCCGCAAGATTCAATGAGGAGTTGGGAAGAGTACCCATCTGGAAAAACTTTATGACCTGACCATGAAATGGGAATTTAGACCCACGAAATCTTGCCGAGGAAGGAAATAAAAGAGAGGAAATTCATGGGTAGAAGAGCGGAGACAAGAAGATGAGTCTGGTGACCATTTTTGGAGGAGGGAGAGCATGTGCAACTCTTTGGTTCTAAAGAGAACTGAAAAATGAATTGGTTTATGGGTATAGGAATTGTTGGGCAACATTTTCAATCCCAGCTGATAAACGAGGTTGCAGAGAAGATGAGTGACTGAGGAAGCACTCATTGCAGACCCCCTTGCTTGATGGAGAGAAAATCGATTTGCCAAGTTCTTGTGGGAAGAGGAGAGTGATCTTTGTCCCTGGATGTTGCTGAACAAAAGGAAGAATCTCTCTCAGAGAATCATGATCTAGCTAGGGGTTGGCCAGTGGTAAATCCTTCTAGGAGTTGTTGTGCCTATGGTTGGGTGGAAAAGAGCACCCCTTTCAGCAGTTGGATCACTATATGGTTTCTAGATAAGTATATTTGGTTAAATTTCTATAGTGTTTAGATTAGAGAAAATTTAAACTATGTTTTAAAACCATGTAAGTTTAATTTCTGACAAAAGTGACTTGAGAAATTTAAGTAAAATAAAGAGAATGTCTTAGCTCAAGCTCTTTTGATTTAATTCCTTATCTCTTGACTATCTATGTGCTAAAAAAAGATTTCTGGGATTGGATGTTGTGGTTGACTATGTTGTACAATTTAATGCATGCTTGGAAAATGATGACTGAACAATTAAAAATATCTATAAAACAACTGAAAGAAGAGAGAATGATTTTTCTACATAATATTCTTCTATTTTAGTATGTCTTCAAATCCTATGCTAGAAAGGTTAGAGGATATCAGATCTGTGTGGACTTTAGGAAATAATCCCAAATATGAAAAAACATTAAAAGTCCTTATAAATGATTATTGAGGAAAAATAATTAGGAAATAAACATGAAATTTTCCTAATTGAATTAAAATACAAAAGTTCTCAAAATTCTATTTGGGGCATACATAAACATTTATGTTAAACTTGTGTTAAATTTCTTAAATTTGGGAAGAATCCTCTTAAATTTTGGTGGGAAGTAAATCCTGGTAGAAATACTGAAATTTACCGTGGAGGTAAATCTTTGTCTTCAGACCAATTTCCTTAAATTTAGTAAGAGTAGTAAAGCACAGTAATAAGGAAATAAAATTTGCTCATTTACCCATGAGAAGGGAGAGATTATAATTATATTTTTATGGAGAAATTTCCTTGGAATATAAACTTTTATTAAATTCCTTTATAAAGACTGGAAATTTATATCTTTCCTTTTCTTATTTTCCTGTAAGAGAAAATAACTTCATTTAAATTCTCAAGGTAATAAAACTGTGCACGGACATGGAAATATATGTAAATATATGTCTATATACATATACATATTATTATTATGATTATTTTATTCTGAAAATGGAGGTTAAAGTTCTTGGAGCATGAAAGTCGTGAGACAACAGAATATATGTTATTATTATTTTAATGCCAAAGCACGCTAGGGAATAACCACTGACCAAATACTTTAACCATCTCGTGGTCTTCAGGACTTCGAGACTTCGGGGCTCTGGGGTGTTTGGAGTGATGGAACTCATGGGCCAAAGTAGCCGAATGCCCGAACCCTACCTTTCCTTGTACAAGGTTGCTTAGATTAATAAGTTTAATTAATTATATTAATGTGATCAATCAACGTAATTTGTCATAATACACCTTTATTGTAATGTATATTATATTATAATCCAAAGTAATTCATTGTATTTAAAATTCGCAATGTAATATAAATGAGTCCCCTTTGGAACTTCGGGACTCCGGGTTATTTAAGCATGAAGAATTGCGTGGAAGAGATGAAGGTGAGGACCCATATATCTTTCCTTCCTTTCCAAAATTAAATTATTTATTGGAGAATTTTAAAACCTGGGCGTAAATTTCGAGGGATATAATATAATATATTATATTATATTGTATACAGCCTGAGTGGGCCTAATGGTTAAGAACGTGTGCTTCCTCCGAAGACGTCACAAGTTCAAATCCAAAGGGGGTAGGGTATATATACCTTTGTAGACTTTACCAGTCAAATTGTTGGGTGAAGGGGGTCTCATACACCAATTTGGTGTCTGGCTTGGCCATGACCTTAAAAATATATTATTATTATTAAGGTTTATTAAAATGGTTACACGTGAATGAAACCAACTCTTCTTAAATATTAAATAATGTGGAAAGGTGTATAAGTGGGGCCACTTCAGGGCTTCGGTACTCTGAGGCTCTGAGGGATTTGAGTATAAAGGATGTGTTGGAGAGATGAAGGAGATTGACCCGAAGATTTCTCTCTCTCTGTCTCTCATTTCAAATATTAATAAAATATCGGAGACCTTATAAACCTGGGCACAATCTCCAAAAAGATGTAATATAATATATTTTAAATAAATTATTATGATATTGGTGCGTAATAAAGTACCAACCCTCTTTCCCTTTTTAATTTAATATTTAATACAAAATCATGTGAAGTGTGGATTGTTCGGGAGTTCGGGACTCCAAAGCTTCGAGAATCCAGGACTCCGGGACTTCGAGATGTTTGGGGTAATAGAATGAACAAGCAACGAAGGGTTGAAGACCCAAACCTACCCTTCCCCGCTTCAATGGTTGCACATATATCAATATAAACATTTAAAGTGATTAATTATATTATAAAATAAATATAAATAATTATATTTGCAACACTTTACAATATGAGTGGGACCCTCTCTAGAACTTCGACATTCGAGAGATTTGGGTTTATAAAAGCATGACCAGGAATTTTGTCGAAGAACGGAGGCTTGGGTATTAATAATCCTAAGTGCTCATTTGATATGTTTAATCATATTATAATATAATTAAATAGAATTATATTATAATATAATTAATAAAAGAATAAATTTTTAATATTAATATCAATTTGAATATAGTTAATCATTTTCCCTATTATATATATATGTGTGTGTGTGTGAAATTACATGAAAATTTGGTATGGAGTTGCATGCCAGAGAGGGATTGAATTATATACTTTAATAAATGTTAATCAACTTAAGTATATTATGGAGAAATTAATCTCATTGTGTTATAATGTAATTACTCATAATTATCATATGAGTAATTAATTGAGTTAGTGATAAACTACTTCTAAAGGGAGGAAAGAGAAAGTAAAACCATAGTAATTACTGGTCCATGAGTATTACGCTAAGAAAAAATTAGCTACTGGATAATTAGTTTATGGAGAATAATTATCCTTAATGAGGTTTAAGTAATTAATTACGAAAGAATGGTATTCTACGAAATATTAATTAAGTATTTTAATTGGACTGTAGGAGAGGGACAAATGTCATGCTCTAGTCGAGCTAGCCTAAGCACCCTACAACGACATGACAAATTAATGCTGACTAAGAACATCAATGTGATGGCGCATGTTAATCTTCAATGGGTTGATGAGTTGAGTGGGGTCCAGTAGGATTGGTGAACCTTAGGTGCTAAATGGATCCTAACCGCAGATCGAGAGATCTTGCATGCATTGAGACTTTCCATTCAAGAGAAAGGGAATATTCCTCGACACCATATTCGTCGGAGGTAAGCGAAGAGTGTGCTGGGAGAAGGCCCGAGTTACAATGGTTGTAGGCCTGTGTGGATCGAAGTTCCACTGTGGCAGGCTAGGCTATTGCCACATCAAGACCAGGGTGTCACCACATCAATTGCTATGAACAATGTGAGGTCACGAGGATGCCATGTGGCAGTAAGAGAGATGTGGCCTATGTAAACCTGAGAAATTTGGAAGGTCATAACCTTCGTTCCCAACCTCAGTTCTGAGTGAACTTACTGTCGTTGGAAAGCTCTTGATGAGTAGAAGACAATGGATCAGTGATAGAAAAAATTTGAGGTGATTGAGAAAAGAAAAGAAATTATACCCCATCCCTTAAAAAGGTACTTAGGGGTCGGGTGTGTGATAGAGTAGTATCAGAGCATGCAACAACACTTGGCCTGCTTGGGCTCATGAACGAGTCAAATAAATTTTATTACAAAACTTTTAAGGGGTAACACCCTATCTTACCCCATTCACAAGAGCTTATTTAGAATCTATTACCAAAGAGAGGAATGGAACTTTCTGTTGTTGTTACATGTGTTAAAATATGAAATGTATGTTGCTGATGTTTCCAAATAATGAAGYTRACTTCACCTTACAAATTGCATGTGTTGTTCATAAACTAGTAGATAATTAACTAAAAGAAAATGTTTTATCAACACTCAAACAATAAGTGGACAACAAGGAAAACTACAACGTAAAGAATGGTGACACACCATGAGTTGGGGGAAAGCTCCCAAAATAGAGAAGAAGAATTTGATGAGAGGAGGGTGGTGGAAAACCCTCCGGATTTGGTTGAAACTGCAAGAAGCCTCATTCCATAATTACAAAGTTGTAACACTGACAATGAGAGGTTGATAAAAGAACAAGAAAAAAAAACGGAAATTAATGCAGTCCTACTCCAAAGCCTATCAGATATACAAAGGCAAATGCAACATGGTCCAACAACCAGTAATGTGGATAGACATCATACTAAGAAAACCTTAAGTCCCGATGAGATACAAAAGCATGGTGCTGAAAGTAGCCACACAAGGAGGAGCACCTCAAAGAAGGCCCAACATGGAGCCAAGAGACATTCAACGAAAGAATCCTCTAGCGAGGAAACTAACAACTCCAAGGAATTGTCTAGTAGCGATACTAGTTCACATTCCAAGAGGAGAAGAAAGAAGAGGAAACATTCCAAGAGCCATGACCCTGAAGAGTTTAAGAAATCCAAACCACCCACTTTCGATGTAGAAATTAAAAAGGGATAAGAAGTAGAAGTTTGACTACTTGGCTTGAAGAAGTACTTCAAAGTCCATGACTACTCTTAAAACTTAAAGGCCCAAATAACCATTTTGAACTTGAATGGAAAGGCCTCCATTTGGTCAGAGGAACTTAGGAATGTGAAAGGAATCCATGAGAAGGACTTGTCATGGAAACAATTTGAGAAATACTTTAAGAAGAAGTATCTTTTTGAAAAATACTATGATGGGAAGGCCAATGAGTTCTATGAACTCAAGCTAGGACAACTCACAATAGATGAATATATCAACAAATTTCTTGAGTTGATGAGGTATGTGCCCTACATAAAGGATGAAAAGGTAAATATGCAACGATTTATTAGTGGATTGCCTCAGTTCTTCCGAGACAGAATTGAGTTTGATGAACCTAAGAATTTACAAGACACTATTCGAAAGGCAAGGTACTGCTATGAGAAATTCAAAAACAAGGGAGAGCCTCATAATGAATAGAAGAAGAAAAGTAAACTGGGATTCAAGAAGAAGGGTTTTAAATCCTTAATATTGAAGAGCCACGTGAAAGGCTCTAAGATGAGCCTTCCTACTAAAAGTGTATATCAACAAAATTTTCCATCTTAGAGTGGTAATAAACCCTTTGGATCAACCCAGATAAGATTGATAATACAAAGAAATAACCCTTGAAATGTTGGGGTTATGGAGAAGAACATCTTTTGAGGGACTGGCCACATAGGCAACAGGACAATAGGAGGACCTACAACATCCAGGAGGCTACCACAATCAATGATGTGCCTAGGATCATGATAAAAATTTATACAACCCTGGATAATAGACAAACTGATCACCAAAATTCAGTGGTGGAGATGGAAGGTATGATTGCCAACCATCTAATTTCCATTTTAATTGACCCTGGTTCTAATCTGAGTTATGTTGCCCCTCAAATTGTTGAGAAAAGTAAATTGTAACAATTAAAACATGTTAAATCATGGCTGGTACAACTAGCCACTAGAAAAAAAAAGGGTAACATAGGTCATACCAGCATGCCAATTAATGATGAATGGATTACCCACCCAAGCAACCCTAAACATGCTCCCTTTAGGATCTTATGACCTGTTGATTAGCATGAACGGGTTGGCTACCCATAAAGCCAAGTTGGACTGTTATAATAAAACTTTGGAGTGTGAAGAAGAAGATAGGAGGAAAATATCCCTACAAGGAATTCAAAATCCTGTCTCAATGAGACAAATATCAACCCTTCAAGTAAAGAAGTATTGCAGAAAAGGATGTCCTTTATATGCAATACAAGTGTTGAACTCTGTTGAGGACAATAAACCAAGCATAGAGGACCATCCTATATTAAGAGAGTATAAAGATGTGTTTCTAGAAGAGGTACAAGGCCTACCTCCAAGAAGAGATGTTGAATTTTCAATATAACTTGTACCCAAAGCGATGCCAATGTCTAGAGCACCCTATAGAACGAGTACGCCATAGCTAGTTGAGCTCAAAATACAACTAAAGGAGATGTTGGACAAAGGTTACATTTGGCCTAGTGTGTCTCCTTGGGGAGCACCAACTTTATTTGTGAAGAAGAAGGATGGCACACTCAGGTTGTGCATAGACTATAGACAACTCATTAAGATGACCAATTAGAATACGTATCCCTTGCCAAGGATTGATGAATTGTTTGACCAATTAAGGGGTACTACAATATTCTCCAAGATTGACTTGAGGTTTCGGTACCATCAAGTCTGAATCAAGGAAGAATACATCCAAAAAACAACCTTTAGGATGAGGTATGAGCACTATGAATTTGTGGTGGTGCCATTTGAGCTTACAAATGCACTAACCACCTTTATGTGCTTAATGAATAATGTACTCAGCAAGTTCTTGGACAGATTTGTGTTGGTTTTCATTGATGATATCCTAATATATTCTAAGAGTAGGGAAGAGCATGAAGAACATCTCAAGTTAGTGCTTCAAGTGCTGAGAGAACATCAACTCTATGGAAAGTTTAGTAAGTGTGACTTTTTCCAAAAACAAGTCCATTACTTAGGCCATGTTATTTCGAAAGAAGGAGTGGCAGTTGATCATGAAAATATCAAATCCATTATGGATTGGCCTACCCCAAAAGACGTATCCGATATCAAATCTTTTATGGGCCTAGCAGGATACTATAGAAGGTTCATAAAGGGATTTTCCAAGATTGGTTGCCCAATCATCTCCCTTCAGAAAAAGGGAGTTAAATTCATTTGGACATCAGAATGTGAAGAGAGATTCCAACAACTGAAATACCTTCTAACCAATGCACCTATGTTGAAGCTTGTAGATCCAAACAAGGACTTCCTTGTGTGTACAAATGCCTGCAAGGAAGGGCTCGGAGGAGTCCTTATGCAAGAAGGGCATGTGATTTTCTACGAATCTAGAAAATTGAATGAGAATGAAATCAATTATGTGACCTGCGATTTGGAATTGGCTGCAACAGTACATGCTTTAAAAATGTGGAGGCATTACCTCCTAGGTATAATATTTGTACTTATGACAGACCATAGTGGGTTGAGATATTTGTTTGATCAACTAAAAATCAATGCTAGACAAGTTAGGTGGATGGCTCTCCTTAGTGAGTTTGATTTTGAAATCAAACATATTAAATGAAAAGAAAATAGGGTGGATGATGCCCTTAGTAGAAGTGTGAAAGTGATTCACTTGGAATCTATAAGCATCGGTGAACCATACATCAAGGAGACAGTCAAAAGTGCACAAGAAAGATATGCATTTTTCAAAACTGTGAAATCATACCTAGAGCAAGAGGCCACAAGGCTGAAATATGAGGGCTATCAATTGTTGAATGATGACCTACTAACTTACAAAGGTAGGTTGTATATTCCAAATTGTGACGACTTGAAGAGGTTCATAATGGATGAGCTACATAAAAGACCATATACTGGTCATCCGAGTTATCAAGAAATGATCACAACCACTAAGAAGCTGTTTTATTGGCCCAGACTAAAAAAAGACATAGCTGATTACTTAGCTAAATGTCTAGAATGTCAGTAGGTTAAGGAAAAACACCAACATCCTGCAGGGCTGTTGCAAATCCTACCAATTCCTGAGTGGAAATGGTAAACCATCTCCATGAATTTCATCACAGGATTTCCCAAATCAACCAAGCAAAATGATGCCATTATGGTAGTTGTGGACAAACTGAGCAAGGATGCTCACTTTATTCCCATCAAGTTAACTTGCAAGGCAATAGATATTTCCAGTATTTTCATGAAATAAATATTTAGACTGCATGGCATGCCTAAGGAAATCATATGAGACAAAGATACAAATTTTACTTCAAATTTTTGGAAATCTCTATTTGCTAGTCTTGAAACTAAATTGTTATTTAGTACAACCTGCCACCCTCAAATTGATGGGAATACAGAGAGGGTAAACCAAGTGTTAGAGGACTTGTTAATAATGCATGTAATGCATCAACCCAAGAAGTGGGAAGACTACCTACCACTGGTAGAGTTTGCTTATAACAATGGTTATCGAGAGTTATTGAAGATGAGCCATTTTGAGGCTCTCTATGGTAGACAATGCAATATTCCAATCAACTAGAATAACCCAGTGGACATAATTTTTTTTTTTTTTTGTACTGGGGGAATCGACAACTGGCGGTTCTTGTAAATCTAGTGGACATAATTACACTCGAACCATTATGATAAAATAAATGGAACAACAAGTAGTTCAAATAAAGCAAAATCTAAAAATAGCTCAAGATAGACAGAAAAATGACTCCTAGAGAGTTCAAAGCACGAGATCATGTTTATCTCTAAGTTAGGCCCAGAAAAATTTCCTTGAGAATGGGAACTTGTGCCAAGATGGCACCTCGGTATTGTGGACCCTTTGAAATTTTGGACAGAGTGGGACCTGTAGCATATAGACTAGCACTTCCTCCAACAGTGAAGGCACATAAAGTTTTCCATGTTTCGTTGTTGAAGAAATATGTACATGATTCTAATCATATAATTGATTGGCCTGTGATTCAGGTGGAATCAGAGGGACAATTCTTGCCAGAGCTATAATGCATAATAGACAGGAAATAAATTCCACTCGGGAACATAACCATTGCACAGGTTAAGGTGCAGTGAAAACACTTTGGTCCAGATGAAGCTACATGGGAAATGGAGGGTGCCATGAAACAAGCATACCCATTTTTGTTTACTCCTGTACATACATAGCACATCGACATGTAGAACATTGATGACTATGTTCCTTTAAGGCATAGGGGATTGTAATACTTCTGTTTCCCCCAACTTGTAAATATATAACTATAACCTGCTAAAAGACTATAGACAGACTGAATATGTGTGAATGTTGGAATTGATTAACCTTTTTGCTATAAAAGGTAATGTATATGTATTCTTGTTACTAAATAAAATGGAAAGTGTTGCATAACTACTGAAGGGGTTTGCCAAGGTAGATCATGATGCATGAGAGAGATGGGGAGGGGAACCAGTAATGGTTGAGATGACACCTATCAGACCAGTACTCTACTGGATTTAAATTATTCAAACCCTGAATAGTCCTTTGACCCATAAAAGTAGATTATCAATCAGGCTGGTAGTCGAGAAGTCCTCCTCAAGAGTCAATGAGGAGATGGGCAAAGTACCCATCTGGAAAAACTTCCTGACCTGACCACGAAATGGGGATTTGGACCCATAAAATCTTGTTGAGGAAGGCAAGAAAATAGAGGAAATCTGTGGGTAGAAGAGAGGAGGGAAGAAGATGAGTCCGGTGACCATTTTCGGAGGAGGGAGAGCATGTGCAACTCTTTGGTTCTTAAGAGAACTGAAAAACGAATTGGTTTATGGGTACATGAATTGTTGGGCAGCGTTTTCAATCCAAGCTGATAAACGGGGTTGTGGAGAAGATGAGCGACTGAGGAAGCACTCATTGCAGATCCCCTTGCTTGGTGGAGAGAAAACCGACCTGCCAAGTTCCCATGGGAAGAGGAGAGTGATCTTCATCCTTGACTGTTGCTGAACAAAAGGAAGAATCTCTCTTAGAGCATCATGATCTAGCTAGGGGGTGGCGAGTGGTAAATCCTTCCAGGAGTTGTTGTGCCTATGGTTGGGTGGAGAAGGGTACCCATTTCAGTAGTTGCATCATTATTTGGTTTATAGATAAGTATATTTGGTCAAATCTTTGTAGTGTTTAGATCATAGAAAATTTTATACTATGTTTTAGAACTATGTAAGTTTAATTTCTGACAAAAGTGACTTGAGAAATTTAAATAAAATAAAGAGAATGTCTTAGCTGAAGCTCTTTTGATTTGATTCCTTATCTCTTGACCATCTGTGTGATAAGATAAGATTTATGGGAGTGGATGTTGTGGTTGATTGTGCCTTACAGTTTAATGCATGCTTGGAAAATGATGACTGAACAGTTAAAAATATCTATAAAACAATTGAAAGAAGAGAGAGTGATTTTTCTGCATAATAGTGCTCTATTTTAGTATGTCCTCAAATCCTATGCTATAAAGCTTAGAGGATATCAGATCTGTGTGGACTTTAGGAAATAATCCCAAATATGGAAAAACATTAAAAGTCCTTATAAATGATTATTGAGGAAAAATAGTTAAGAAATAAACGTGAAATTTTCCTAATTGAATTAAAATACAAAAGTTCTCAAAATTCTATTTGGGGCATAAATAAACATTTATGTTAAACTTGTGTTAAATCTCCTAAATTTTGGAAGAATCCCCTTAAATTTTGGTGGGCAATAAATCCTGGTAGAAATACCGAAATTTACTGTGGAGGTAAATCTTTGTCTCAGGACCAATTTCCTTAAATTTAGTAAGAGTAGTAAAGCACAATAATAAGGAAATAAAATTTACTCAGTTACCCACGAGAAGAGAGAGATTATAATTATATTTTTATGGAGAAATTTCCTTGGAATATAAACTTTTATTAAATCCCTTTATAAAGACTGGAAATTTATATCTTTCCTTTTCTTATTTTCCTGTAAGAGAAAATAACTTCATTTAAATTCTCCATGTAAGAAAACCATGCACGGACATGGAAATATATGTATATATATGTCTATATACATATACATATACATATTATTATTATGATTATTTTATTCTGAAAATGGAGGCTAAACTTCCTAGAGCATGAAAGGCCTAAGACCAAAATAATATATTTTATTATTATTTTAATGCCAAAGCACGCCGGGGAATAACCCATGACCAAACACTTTAACCATCTCGTGGTCTTCATTACTTCGGGTCTTCAGGGCTCCGGGGTGTTTGGAGTGATGGAACTCACGAGCCAAAGTAGCTGAATGCCCAAACCCTACCTTTCCCTGTACAAGGTTGCTTATATAATAAGTCTAATTAATTATATTAATGTATTTAATGTGATCAATCAATACAATTTGTCATAATACACCCTCATTGTAATGTATATTATATTATAATCCAAAATAATTTATTGTATTTAAAAATCATAATGTAATATAAATGGGTCCCCTCTGGGACTCCAGGACTCCGGGTTATTTAAGCATGAAGAATTGCGTGGAAGAGCCGCAGTTGAGGAACAAGATATATTTCCTTCCTTTCCAATATTAAATTATTTATTAGAGAATTTTAAAACCTGGGTGTAAATTTCGAGGGATATAATACAATATATTATATTATATTAAGATCTATTAAAATGGTTACACCTAAATGAAGCCAACTCTTATTAAATATTAAATAATGTGGAAAGGTGTATAAGTGGGGCCACTTCAGGGCTTCAATACTCGGGGGCTCCGAGAGATTTGAGTATAAAGGATGTGTTGGAGAGCCGAATGAGATTGACTCGAAGATCTCTTTCTCTTTCTCATTTCAAATATTAATAAAATATTGGAGACAATATAAACATGGGCACAATCTCCAAAAAGATGTAATATAATATATTCTAAATAAGTTGTTATGATATTGGTGCGTAATAAAGTACCAACCCTCTTTCCCTTTTTAATTTAATATTTAATATGAAATCACGTGAAGTGTGGACCCTTCGTGAGTTCGAAGCTCCGAGAATTCGGGACTCCGAGATGTTTGGGGTAATATAATGAACAAACAACGAAGGGCCGAAGGCCTGAACCTACCCTTTCTCGCTCCAATGGTTGCACAAATATCGATATAAACATTTAAAGTGCTTAATTATATTATAAAATTAATATAAATAATTATATTTGCAGTACTTTACAATATGAGTGGGATGCTCTCCATAACTCCGACATTCGAGAGATTTGGGTTTATAAAAGCATGGCGAGGAATTTCGTCGAAGACCAGAGGCTTGGGTATTAATAGATATTAATAATCCTAAGTGCTCATTTGATATGCTTAATCATATTATAATTTAATTAAATAGAATTATATTATAATATAATTAATAAAATAATAAATTTGTAATATTAAATATCAATTTGAATATAGTTAATCCTTTTCCCCATGTTATATATATATGTGTGTGTGTGTGTGAAATTACGTGAAAATTCGGTATGGAGTTGTGTGCCGGGGAGGGATTGAATTATATACCTTAATTAAGGTTAATCAACTTAAGTATATTATGGAGAAATTAAGCTCATTTTGTTATAATATAATTACTCATAATTATCATATGAGTAATTAATTGAGTTAATGCTAAACTACTTCTAAAGAGGGAAAAGTTAAAATAAAACCTTAGTAATTACTGGGCCATGAGTATTAGGCTAAGAAAAAATTAATTACTGGATAATTAGTTTGTGGAGAATAACTATCCTTAATGAGGTTTAAGTAATTAATTACCAAAGAATGATATTCTATGAAATATTAATTAAGTATTTTAATTGGACTATAGGAGAGGGACAAATGCCATCCTCTAGTCGAGCTAGCCTAAGTGCCCTACGAAGACATGGCGAATTGATGCTGACTAAGAACATCAATGTGATGACGCATGTTAATCTTCAATGGGTTGACTAGTTGAGTGGGGTCCATTAGGATTGGTGAACCTTAGGTGTCGAATGGATCCTAACCGTAGATTGAGAGATCTTGCATGCATCGAGACTGTCCATTCGAGAGAAAGGGAATATTCCTCAACACCATATTCGTCGGAGGTAAGCGTATAGTGTGTTGGGAGAAGGCCCAAGTTATGATGGTTGCAGGCCTACGTGGATCAAAGTTCCATTGTGGCAGGCTAGGCTAATGCCACATCAAGACCAGGGTGTCACCACATCAGTTGGCATGGACAATGTGAGGTCACGAGGATGCCATGTGGCAGTAAGAGAGATGTGGCCTATGTAAACCCGAGAACTTTGGAAGGTCATAACCCCCATTCCATAGCTTGGTTTTGAGTGATCTTACTATCGTTGGAAATCTCTTAATGAGCAAAAGATGATGGAGCAGTGATAGAGAAGATTTGAGATGATTGAGAAAAGCAAAAAAATTATACCCCATCCCTTAAAAAGGCACTTAGGGGTCGGGTTTGTGATAGAGACTATCCAATAAATACTCCCCCATAGTGAGTTTAATACTATGACACTTCCCCAAACAATTTATGGTACCTCCATTTGCAACCATGATGTGGGATTTCCCAAAGAAGTGGGAAATCCCACTCACGAGCTGAAATTGAGTCATACAAACGTGGATTTGGGTGATACAGGCCATGTAACAATTGTTTGATCTTGAGTTGAGTGTATACAACATGATGTGAAGGCTAAAAGCCGAGCTGGGAAAACAATCACGAAAGAAAAACATGAAAGCTTCGTCAAATATGAAATGAGTCGTGGACATAACAATACACATTTAAATCCAACTACAAAAGTTGTTGGGATATATATTCAACATCACTACACTCTAAGAAAACTCAAACCAAAGCATGAATCAAAATCTTTTGATTAAATAAACAAAATGGAAGAGCGATGAACCCGAATCCAAAAAGTATAAGAAATGCTTTGATACTGGTTCATTCACCACAATTACTAGTTCACAAATCATATCCTACATGGCTTTGTTTTTGGGATCAACATTGATGCATAAACAAAGAAGATAATCGTGGAAGAAGTAATAAATCTAGTGGAATTGGATTATTTGAGATATTCTCTTGTTTGTCTTACTGGAGTAACTGGTTTTCCAACAAAACAACACAAACTATACTATTGACTATAAGAGTTAAGGTCCTTGCCAATCCTTCTATTATATTTATGGATGAACCAACTATTGAAGGTTTGTTCCAATTATTTCTTGAATATCTCGAGGCGAAATCACATTAATTGACTACCATGTATAGTGAGTGGTGATTAGTTGTTTTTGCATGTTGGTAATGGTAAAAATGATTTAGGGTATTCATGTCATATGTATCATTATCTCTTGTTGATGTTTTCTAGCCTTACGTGGTAATATTTTGCGATGAAAAAATAATTCCAGAGTTAACTTTATTAGGTGTGTGGTAGCTAACATGAAAATATAATTACATGTTTTATCTCATGTAATAGTTTTTGGTGAAAGACTGTTGCACTACAAGTCCTCATTGGTAGGTGCATTAAATGTAATATTGATTTGGATACATCCTATATCCATAATATTCTCCTAGAGAAATGGCGAGCACCATGGTTAGGTACCTAGGTGTCTCGGTAGACAGAAATATGTCCATAGGATGGCCAATGGTTCAGGTTTTTTAGTGCCAGTGTTTGGCCCAAAGTTATGGTTGGTTCCCAGCTGGTATATTGTTCCATGTCATAGTATTACAAGTGAAGGAATGAGTATTGAAATTTGATTCCAAGAACCCAAATTTTGTTTTTTATATTCAGAGATGTCTGTATTTGGCATCATCCACCAACATTTTGGGATTCTTCGTAACACTGCCTTGAGTGGCGACCTTTCCCATTTCATTATGTATTCTCACAAGAATGCTTTGGTATTCATGTCTTTGGGAGTTTACATGTCTTCTTTTGACAATTACTTAGGGACTCAATGTCTCCACACCAATTTTTTGTTGGAATATCCTCTGCTTGAACAACTTCGTCATTTGGATCACACTACTTTGTATGGTGTCACGACTTGTTTCGATTGGTTTTGAGTATTCTTTTGATCCTATAAGGATTTGGGTTTCATTATGTTGATATACATCAGATAGATAGTTTGGTTTCCACAAATTTAGTTGCAGGTATTTGTCTCATTGATTTCATCAGACATATACCACTTCTCGCCTTATTGCTCTGCAAGATCAACCTCTGCATCATGCTAGTGCAACATCTACTACATCGATTTTTTTTATCCTTTTCTCCTGAGAACATTGGAGGCCAATGCTTCTCTGGTTTAGAGGAATGATAGGGATTCCAATACTTATGATTTCCATATATATATATATATTGTCATCTCCAATATTATAATTAGGAGATTGTCATTGTGAATTTGTTGTCGGATCCTTTTTAGTTTCCTAGTCTTAGGGGCCACTTGAGATCTTTATGAGAATAATTAAGATATTTTCTCAAGCTATCCCTTGTATTGTCATTAGATCCTAGTTTGTAGGATCTTGAAAGCTTTTCTCTCCTTAGTTTGTTGAGGTTGTAAAGCTATTTAACCTTTTCATTTGATTAATGACAATTTAGTTTGAGTTTGTACTAATTCATGTTGTGTATGGACTTGACTTGTGAGTGGAATTTCCCACTTCACTGGGAAATCCCACATCAAACCATTACTTAAAACTTTTGTGCTAGATATATAAAGTAATTGAGAAGTTTGTCTAATTTGCAATTAATGAAGTTATGGGTTAACCCGAATCAATCAATACTATTAACTTTTTATTTTTCAATATATCCTTCTATCTTGAGAGTTTGAGGAGTGTCAATGCTAGCCAATGCATGACGATATATGGTTGGAGTAGTCCCTTCTAGTTCTAAATCTTATGATGGTTACAATTTTTTATCTTCTTCCTCTTCACAATCTATGTAGAATAATTTCTTCTCACCACATTTATGCCCCTTGCTGTACTTTC
Source organism: Picea mariana (assembly GCA_032191745.1). Taxonomy (NCBI): domain Eukaryota; kingdom Viridiplantae; phylum Streptophyta; class Pinopsida; order Pinales; family Pinaceae; genus Picea; species Picea mariana. The sequence continues at coordinate 7,606 of JASDQU010949378.1, read as the reverse complement.
TGTCACAATTGAAAAGTAGTCCCTTTGCTCTTGTTTCACCCATTTGTTGTGGTGTCAAGCATGCAGGTTGAGTGAGGTTAGGGGAGGGAACATGGTGCTCTCTATAGTTGTTAGTGGCTATCCTTCTAGTAGCCATATTGTTACTTCTAACTTTCCATTCTACACTGAAAGCAAGCTTTAGGGATTTAGGTTGCAAGAGATGCACCTCATGTTGAACGCTCTCCTTTAAAGTGCCCATAAAGAGATCTAACAAATTATCCTCTGGAATTTTGTTTACTCTTAGACTCAACTTCTAAAATTGTTGAATGTTCTAAGTAATTGAACCTCTTTTCCATAGATTTATCAATTGAATAAAGAATGTGTTTCTCTTAATATCCCCATAATATGTTATCAATTCATCTGTAAAAGTGGACCAAGAGACAACATAATCCTTTTTTCATTCATAAAGCCAATGATACCAAAAAAATTGATCAGGTTCTAAATACAAGGATGAAAGAGTTCCCTTTTGTAAATTTGGCACTTGGTGTAGATCAAAGAATTGCCCCATCTAGAATATCCATGCTATAGGATCTTTACCATAAAACTTCCTCATATCTATCTTGAGAATCAAGTAGTTATTTGGTCTCGAGTTGAACCCCTAATGATGTAGATATTAAAGTGATGAATGATCATGATTATGGGATGCAATATTCTTGCTCTCCAAATATGTTGAAATATTCCCCATATGTGATTGAGGTTCAACACTATTGTTCTCCTTATTTTCATGATTTCCTTGGACCACTATACCCCTTTTAGGGAACCTCTGTTAGAACTTGGTTTCTATGGAATTTTGTAATCGTTCCATATTTTGATCCATCAACTTTTCCATTTTATCTTGCAATTACCTTTTAAGGTTTTCCCAAGGACATGAGAAATCTAACATTTTCAACATACTATGATTCATGTTATTAGCTTGGTTTTTCAACTGGGATATCTTGTTTTTTAAGTCTTCACTTTCTTTAGGCATCAAGTGTGAGTTTCCTGGAGGTTTATTAGGAGCATAAATTCTTGTAGAACCATTTACCACGTGGGAAAATAATAATACTCCTTTTTTTCCTTTTATCACAATTTTTGAATAATGAAAAATATATCTTCTAATCTAATGTTATGCCAATTGTAAGTTACGTACCTTTAAAACCTTGATTTGGAGATTGTATTTCTAGTTGACCTTTCTCCTGATGTATCTATGAAATTTCAACCCTTCTAAGTCTAAAATTTTGTCTTGTAGCACTATAATATGTTTTCTCTGCAATTCCACAGGTTTGACCGAATTTGATGTGCCAAGTGAAAGCTATGGTAACTTTCCCAAAACTTGTAGATTCTTGGTCCTTTCAAGAGCATGAACTTGTAAGGAATGATGCTAGACCAATATTTCTGATATGATTAAGTAATTTGGATCTAAAAACCTATGGTCCATCCTCTTTCCAATGAAAGTAGTGGCACTCAAACTGGATCTTTCTAAAATCATATATGACTATTTTTCCTGGAACACCTATTTGAAACTAGTTGTAGGACTGGTAAAAAACCCCAAATTCTATAGCCCGTAACTTGAAAAGTATAGAGAATAAGAATCTAAATTTTTTACCACATGGTATGTGATATGTCTCCTCAGGGTTCTAAAAATTTCACCATTTTATATATCTAAAAAACAATTATGGTTGTTTTACTAAGAACACCTATTTGAGATTAGCTTTCACACTAGTCAAAAACTCTAATTTCCACAGGCTATAACTTTGAAAATCTAGCAAACAAAAGCCTGGAATTTTTACTACAAGTACTTCGCTATGTCTACTTAGAGTTTGAAATTTTTTTCCATTTGAAAATTCTCATAACAAAGTTATAACGAAAATGCCAAGGTGACTTCTTTGAAGGATCAAAACCCTAGGATCTAAGCTCTGAAACCAAATGTTATGCACCAAACACCCAAACTAGCATAAAGAGAGAGAGAAGGAACTTAATGGCCCGAGAATGGGAGAGACGAGCGAGTATGAGGCCTCTTTGAGTGGAAAACCCCATTTTACAGTGAAACAAATGTACAAAATGAGATTATTTCTAAAACTAGATCTCCTTAATACATGTATGAGACAAAGGGTATAATTACAATTGAATAATCTAATAAAAAACATTAATATAACAACAAAAATATAATAATTCATTATATAAATTTTTTATAAATTAATATGAAATTTTATCTGGAACTTAACATATCTTTAATTAAAAACAAATAGTATTATACTATTCTTCTTAAAAAAATAATTTTTATTTATTTATAATGAAACAAATGAATTATTACTCTTCCTTATTTTAAGCTTTTTTGAAATCTAATGAATATTAAACCACTTATAAAATTTTGTAGACCAAAAATACATGTTATTTTATAAGGTTTATAATATTTTCACTTTGAGTTGGTGAAACCCGTTGGCTTGAAACTGTGCACCAATTAGGTGTTAATGTTTTTCATGGCTTGGGGCATTAACACAACCATTTTTTTAAATAAAAAAATCTAAATGACTTAGAACATACCACTGTCTGTCTTTGTTAAGATAGATTGCCTTCTTTGAAAGCATAGGAATGATGAAGTCTTATTAACTACTTTATGATATATTTTTGAATATGATTTAAAATTAAATTGTTTGAACCTAAAATGTTTTAGATAGAGGTGATTTTATAGAAATGAAGGTGTATATTTATCTGATCATATCTATTATTTATTAAATATATATTTTTATTGTTGAGGAGAATGGGTTTGAGGTGAAATTGTGCATTTATATCTGCCCATTCTTCTAGAAGTTGAGATGTACATTTATGCAATCACCACTCTATTGACAAAATGCACATCTCATCAAGAAAATATAAATAATAAAAATGTGAAAATATGCATTTATGTGCTTTATATCACAATAATTTCCATTTATTTTTTCCATGAACTATATTAAAGGCCATGGTGGATGACGATGTTTATGATAGGCTAACAAATCCACTCTCATCCACCTTTGGTATTTTATTTTTTTAATTAAAATGATTGAAGCGCGACTCATTTAATCAAAGTGGAAGTTGGCTCATGTATGTCATTCTATCATGTTATATCTTGGGTTAGATCTTTAAGTGGGCTAAATTAAAGTTAGATCTTTAGGTTATTGGATTCTGGTTCCCATTTGTACATTTTTGCATATAAGTACATTTTTGCATATAAGTACCTTTATGGGTTTCCCTTTTGTTAGTTGGTAGTTTTGGGGAAGTGTTTTGAATATTATCCAACTTTTTTTCCATGATTAATTTTGTTGGTATCAATTCAGAGTTTCCTTTATGATGTGGATGGGTGGTGCTTTTCAAACTTTTTAATCAATTTTTTTTTTGAAAAACTTTCTTCAAAGTGGCTTGTTTCTAGATAGAGTTTGAACTTGAAAATGATTTTTTCATAATTTAATTATCTAGTCCATTTTAATTATTTATAATGTAAAATAATTTTGTCTATAATACTTTTAATCATATATATTTGTACACATATGTAAGCATGAAATACTTTAATACACTTCACTGAGAACTACCTTGATGAATTTATCTAAGTAATTTTATATTTCTTGTAAATTCCCCTATTTGGAGAGGGGACTTCACAATCTCACTGAAATAGGGATTTAAATGATGTACATTTATGAAGGGTTGAATTCAAGGAACCATGGTTTTAAGAAAATGGCAAACCTACCCCATAACCATGGTCCTTCCTCCATATCTTTGTTATGATCTTTGAGAGTCTAAAATAAGTAATGACTAGAAAAATTTAAGAAGAAGCTTAACTTGTATGATGATTCTTAATTGTTGTCAATCTAGTCTATAAAGGTTAAAGATGATGGCCATCACCCATTCAATGTATAAATCATCAAGGCATGATTTTAGTCTTTGATATACATTTCCATTCTTAAAGATAAAACTTGTAAACAAAGGTGTAATCAATTGTCTTCATATTGTAATTGCCCAATTATAGAGCTTACATTCTTATAAAGATATTCGAAGTTGGTTGACTACATCCTTCGAGGATCATGACTTGTTTGGGAACTTTGTTGTCATTATTAAGAAAGAGTCTAAAGACAATGGTGATGAGCATAAAGGAGTGCCCTTCATGAAAGTATCATTATTATGAATGCTAATAATGACATTAAAAGTAAATGAATGATATGTTCATTATAGTTATTTTTAACCATGACAATTCAAACATGGAAAAAAACGTATATCTAACCAAAGAAAAAGAATCGAAGAACAATTTTTCAACCTACATGTAAAAGCTAAATCACACTTAGGAGATGGAACAAATCTTAACCTACATTGCAAAGAATCCAAGTAAGTAAACATGCACAAAAAAAACCTTTAATTTTATATTTTATATTTTATTATTTTTAAAATTATTATTATCTTTCCATATTATTTTATCTATTAAGTAAATGATTTCTTTTAAACAAATAATTAAACAAAATAAATTGCATACACCCTGAATTTTCCACTTTAACATGCTAATTCAAAAGAMTAATGCACGTTCCTCTATTTTTTTTTTATGAGAGTGTCATTGAACCAACATCCAAATTTTGTATAACAAGGAAAATGCCTAAACATGGTTGATATTTCACATGTGTCCATCTTAACCACAAGTGCATGACTTTTTAACAATACATCCTTGAGTCATTGTAGATTATATTTCACATGTGTCCATCTTAACCACAAGTGCCTGACTTTTAGTCATTGTGGATTCTATGTGTTATGATCAAAATAAAGATCATCTCGCTTAATGTTATAAGTGTATGTGTATGAGGTTAATAATACCTATTTAATTAAGAATGATTTGTTAATATTGATATGTTAGATCAATATAATATAGGTGGTAGATAATATAATCTTTTAAAATTTAAAACTATCCAATAATATATTAATATTTGTATTTATATTTGTTAATACACACCAATACACAAAATAATATATTAATATTTGTACTTATATTTGTTAATACACATCATTGCACACAATAATATATTAATATTTATACTTATATTTGTTAATA
>JASDQU010949377.1:34518-45764 GCA_032191745.1 Picea mariana | reverse complement strand
GGGGAGCTATGAGGAAGAATGGTTCAATGAACCATGTAGCTAAAAAGGATTCCTATAGAACTGGCGGTTACAGCAATGTATTCCGGTAGATGGATTTCTCTTTATATGGACGTCAATAATCAGATGTAGGTACAAGAGGAAGCACACTAAGATATGACCACGTAGATATTTAGATAAGTAGTCATTAAGGGAGAGTGTTGGAATATATAATTCCTACTTATCTAATATACTTGCTAATGTATTGAGAGGTAGAGTTAATCTCTACGTGAGTTGTGTGATCCTATTATTAAGAGGTAGTTAGAGAGTTGGGTTTGTGAGATCCTTGTTTGGTGTGTGGTTGAGATATTCTCTCAACCTCTCCAGTTATCTTTAGAATAAGTTAGATCTGATAACGTGTACACTCTATATAATAGAGTCCATTGTATTGATATCGTAAGCAATTGAATATTTGTTCATATCACTCTACTCTCCTATTTTATCAGCTCTTACCTTACATCTACAATAAACCTTACCTTACATCTACAATAAACCTTAATTCTCCTCATGTTTCTTTCCAGGTTATGAACTACTGTCTTATGTTTTCTTACCTTACATCTACAATAAGTATACACATTAATTTTTTAGGGTTTCTTTCTAGCTTATGCATTAGTTTTAGGGTTTCTTTCTAGCTTATGCATTAGTTCTTGTAGTTAATTTCGGGTTTCTTTGGAGCTTATGCATTACGGACCATATTCAAAGATGAAGAAACTAATAATGCATCAATATCCATAGGTTGAATTCTTACCAAGAAAATGTCATTCAACAATCTACTTCATGTAGAAATTCACATATTAAAAGTAACAAGAGTTACATAGATTTAATGTACATTGTGATTGGGATTTGCGGTTACAACCAATTTGCTTTTGTCTTAACTGTTTTTCCTTCCAATATCTTGTTTGCAATTTTTTTTAAGATGATACTGCTTCCAATCTCTATCCTCCTTTGTTGCCTGTAAAACCCAGAAAAGGAAAAGAAATGTACAAAAAATGTCCTCTAGCCTCCTATTTCAGGTAGGATTATTCTAAAAGTTCATGTTGGTTCATAGAAATGTCATCAAATCAAATTACTATAGCCTCAATTGCACTTTTCGTATTTAGGTTTTTGATGAATAAGTTTTTTTTTCATCAAAAGTTTAACTGTTTTATAGGTTTTATTTATAGTTTACATTCATTGTAATAATGAATAATTGAAATGCTAAAATATTAATATAATCACATTATAAAAATGGTTGATATGGTTAATATAAGTTAATAAAAAAATGGAAATAAAGTTGATCAACCTATATCAACCAGTTTTATAATATCAACCAGTTTTATAATATGGTTGTGCTAATATTAATGATAATATTAATTACAGTGACCTATTAAGCTCAATTTGATGTGCTGCCAGTTCGGCGAATATCAAACCAGATAAATGGACACGATCTGGCCTCTCTGGAACGCCAAAATTTACAATGTCTTTTCCAGCTCCAGATTCATTTGTGCTGGTATTTAATTCTTAGAGATACTAACAGTATTAACACAACAGTTCCAGTGTTTCTTTTGCAATAGTAGCTTCGGGTCCATGGGCAGATCTAACTGTAAATTTCATTCGATCCCCAATCCGTTCGAATGGCATATCATTTGTCTAAAAGAGCTTGTTGCAAGCTACAGGTCTCCAAAATTTGTAGATCAGGGGCGTCTGCTTTCGAACAACATCTGATCAAAGGTTTCTCCGATAGTTGTTTATCTTATGAATAATATTGCTTCACCACGCATATCTTGTGCAACATCCATTTCAAACTTTTTCTTCCTCACTTCTATTATAAACACAGTATGAGAAAGCTACCACGTCCTCTTCAAAAGTCGTAATATCCCCTAGACCATGTGCTTCACATCATATGTGAAAATAATTCTATAGTGAATCACCCTCGTTGTCACAATTTAGAGAAGGAATTCGTCCAGAGTCTTTAATGCACGTAGTCCCCTGCATAAATCCCAATTGCCATCTGAATATCATAATATATTGGAGATACTGAGCAGAGGGATGGAAGGGGACAATGAACCAAATAATTGCAACAGTCTAGAAAACGATTGTATGGGTGATGGAATCTACATTGACATTACAGACTTGAATCGATGACTGAATCAGAGTGCCCATTCGATTGATGCACAAGGTTGTCCAACCTCGTCATAAAAAATGTTGCATTAAACTCCGGAAATGTAATGTAATACGGTATCTTGTGCGTAGAAACTTCAAGAGAGAATCTCTTTCATTGGGATCTTAGAAAAATAAAGTTGGAAATGAATATTTTCTTTCGTCCCATCACAATCAATGCTAAAAGAAAACATCCTACGCATGAAAAGCATTTTCCTTGACTATACCATCTTTGCCAATTATTGTTGTCCACGACATTTCAATTGTTTATTTGCTGCTTAAAAATAATATAGAGCAGCCACAAAAATTAATCTATGAGAAGGAAAACAACTACTTCAAACACATATTTTGGAGCAAATAACCCCCACACTATCATATGGTGCCATTGTATTGTGACACAAACATGACAAGAAGAAAAAAGAGAAGAAGAAGCTTGGAGCAAATAACCTCCACACTATCATATGGTGCCATTGTATTGTGACACAAACAAGAGAAGAAGAAGAAAGGAGAAGAAGAAGCGTGAACATGAAATTATAGACGTCTGGAATTCGTAAATGTTGAGCAATTGGGTCTTCGTTTTCCTTTTATGGGTTGATGTTCAGTTTTCTGTATTTAAGACTGTATTTAAGATTACAGGCGTTCAACATATAAACAATAAACACGAAGTCGTTACAATCGGCTACGGATGAAACCTGATCTTTATTTTCGCTTCTCAGCAACCAAAGCTGCATTTCGTTTTTATCTAAAGATACATTTTCGGACGCGATAGCTGACGCCGACAGAAGTTGACTCCAAATCTTTGAAATTGCAGGCGATAACTCTGTGGCTTTTAACGGTGGTCGTCTTAATCTTCTGGCATTACAGTTCGGTTTTGTTTATGAAATAAAAAATCTACAGCCATAAATCGGTCATGTCTAAGTGATGACACTATTACGAAATAAACAAGCGGTATATGGGCGACCGGTGGTTATTAATCTATTAGAAAATGCCTTGAGTTGATGTGAATCTCTGATATCCTTGAATGCATGGTACTTATGTGGTCGTTAATGATGATTTAAGGATCTGTGGTACTTATATGGTCGTTAATGATGATTTAATGATCAACTGTTTGGTACTTATATGGTCGTTAATGATGATTTAATGATGAACTGTGTAGCTTTGTTAACAGTCTTGCGGTATTCATGCAAAAATATGAGAGAAAAGTGTATATACATCACGAAAATATTGGCAATACATAAAAGATTGTTTTGTTCCACTTTCCGTTCAATACTTCAAATGAAGAGGGTAAGCAATAGGATTTTTCGGTTCAATGCTTCAAATGAAGAGGGTAAGCAATAGGATTTACAATAGTCTTATAGCTCATGGATTTACTTATAAACGCTGGTCATAGTGACGTGCAACATTATAGTGGTTTTTGTCTAGTAATTTAGACCTATTAAATAAAAATTAATAATATATAGTAGATAATGAATTTTTATTTATTTTTAAATAAAAAGAGAGAAGATAGTGTTATATTGTATCATATGTAAAAAGAAACATCTATCCATAGGTTGTCAGCTGCCAAATTAGCGGAACTAGAACAATTGGTGGCCTTGGATATCCGTATCCAAAATGCCCTGCCCGGAGGAAACTAGGACGGGTGGTGACCTGTAGTGTGTCCATTAAACAGGAAAACGAAAATTGTAACTAAACTAAACATTAAAGAGTTTGAGCTCACTCGACCCCTAACCACAATCTAAATTCTAAACAGAAGCAGAAAACATTCCTAGCCATGCAATTACCCATTGGTTTCGGAGGTGGCCTTCTCCAAGTCTTCATTGTCCAGTTCATTCCGAGTTGGCAGGGCATAGGGTCCTGCACACGTCGGACATCTACGCCCTGCTACGCATTGGAGAAGGCTTCATACAATAGATCTACACGTTGGTGCATGAGTGTGCAATGGTAGACGTGGTCTGCCATCTGGCTTCTCAAGTCAAACACCAAATCTAGTTGTTCGGGGTGAAAGAGGGGCATGGGGACACGCCACTGTTGAGGTGAAATCAAGATATGAGGTGCCACTAGGACCTTACCCCCCTCCTTCAACGTGCCACCCTCCACAGCCTCACTTGTTGCTGCCCGCATTCCATTCTCAGCTCCGTCCCGGTGCTCTGGTGCCGCGCTCCCTCCTATGCTTCTGTCTTCTTCCCGGGGACTTTTTCTCGCTCGATGGCTTCTTGAGCGACTGTATGGAGGAGCTCCTCCAAGAAATCCTTCTCGACGTAGAAAAAGTGGAACTCAATTTCTGTCGCCATGGTGTTGGTTTCGTGGTGAGCTGTTGTAGCCAATTGAGTGTCCTCCTGAGGGAAGTTGTTTGGAGGTTGCCAATTCTTTGGCACCATGAAAAGAAGAGAAACGAGAGGGATTTGTATGGGTTCCTCCAGAGTGACCTCCTCCACATATGACATTCAAGGTGACCAGGCCATCCAATCTTGGTGAGCTATATGAATTCTCTGAGTGCGGGCCATGGAGAATGCCCGCTCTAGCCTCTGCTGCCGCCTCTGCCTTGCATTCGGATTGTACCAGGAAGGGATGCGATGTGGCTTACCTCTATCCCATGGCATTGAAAATGTGATGCCAATGACAAATTTGCAGGAAGTTTTGTAATGGCCACCCCACGGCATAAAGTTTCTAACCTTGTGCGGGCCGAAGGAGAAATGGAGAGAACTGATGCATTGCTAGGTGTTAACCGGGAGGTGCGATATGACTTCTACCATTATTGCCCCCCATCATTGAATTTCCTTTCCGCCAATCTGTTCACTCGCAAGAGCAGTCCCATGGCTCTTGGGTGGCAGTTAAGACTGGCTTCCATTCTTAATGACAAGGGGGTGGGAATCAGCTTGCCTTATTTATGGCTTGGCCATGCCTGGTAGAACGTGGCACTTGCATGCTGCATGTCACCCTATGTCGAATATAAATAATGGAAATTTAAATTTATGTTAACACAAAATTATTTTTTAATATGATTTTAATAATTATAAACATTTACACAAATAATTGTAAAATAATTATTATAAATATATTTGTTATTTTTAATATATTATTTATATTATTAAAATTAATTTGTATATATATATATATATAATATAATTAATGTAATTATGGTAATTATTACACAATTATAATAAGCAATCAACTTGTTTCTCAATGAAAACGATAAATGTTGTATCCATGTGGTACATGTACTATGTAGTATTCTGTTTTAGTTTACAAACAACATATTTCATAAGGGAGACAATAAATCATTTATTAGTGCAGTCTATGTACTACTTGATATTCTATTTTAGTTTGAAAGACTAGGTTGTTTCTTGTCATTGAAATAATTATTTTTGGTTGTTATGTCACTATATGTAAATTTGATTGTTAATCGATAGGTAACTTTATATATACAATTTCAATTTCAAGGATAATTAAGGAGGTTGTAAATTTGATTGTTAATCGAGAGGTAACTTTATATATACAATTTCAATTTCAAGGATAATTAAAGAGGTTGGGATTGCACCTTAATTTTTCTTAAATATTAATTGAAAGATAACTTTACATGATACCATTTTAAACATGATTAAAGAAGTTAGTGTTACACTTTAATTTATAACATTTTAATTAATTTCATATTTATTTTTTTAATAAACTTATTTGATTTAAACCCCTTCCTAATAATATATTTTTGCTTATCTTAAACAATTTAACTTTACATGATACCATTTTAAACATGATTAAAGAAGTTAGAGTTACACTTTAATTTATAACATTTTAATTAATTTCATATCTCTTTTCTTAATTAACTTATTTGATTTAAACCCCTTCCTAATAATATATTTTTGTTTATTTTAAACAATTTATTTATATAGTTTGGTAATATCTTTTTACTATTAATAATATTGGTTAATTTTTCTTAACGGTATTATTAATATAGAGTAATTCATTTATAATTTATATATTTAGTTAAATTTTTATTTTTTTAAAAGCTTCAATTGGATACTCCATGAGCATCCACTAGAAAAGTTAGGAAATTGTTATAGGAATATTTTCCTCACCCCATGCAACTTGCTTAGAAGGCCTTTTCAATTTCCTCATGGAGACTTGAATTCCCTTTTGTACTTCCTAGAGATAAAACAACATATTTTTCCACATATACGTGCCCTAACAATACTACAACATGTGTATACAAAGGTTGCACCATTACAATGCACGTACATCAGATTTTGTGCCCAAAATTAAAAATTGTGTTGGGTTTCCATGTCACATCATGAGATCCATGATCCTTGACCTTCCATATACTCAAAACATTCCAACTCGGCCCTTCAGTTTCATTTGAAGGATATAAATTGGGCCATATCAAAGCCATGGAAAAGAGAGAAAATTCAACTTTTGAGAGAAAGTATACTCTGGAGAAATTTTCACTTCATAATGAGTTTGCATCGCTTTATCATTTAAAGTTTGAACACATTCTTCATCCCCCAAGTCTTCCCTCTTTGATGGAGAGCCTCATTGTCTCTCGTATATGAGCTTTTCTTTGGTGGAGGATTGAAGTGGTGGAGATCTAGTTGGAAGGGCCTTAGTTTCTCGGTTTTGAGACTTGCCGACACAAAATTTTGTCAGTTATACACTTATGTTGATCATTTTTTAATATAAATACTCTTTTCTCATCCAATTGATATCTTGTAAATATTTTAATTGTTATTCCATGTGCGTATTTGTTATGAATTTTAATGGCTTATGATATTGTTTGTGCTAACATTATATAATATCACCATATACTTGTGTATCTTGGTTGTTGAGGATAGGTTGTAGCTATAGAGCTTTGAGTTGTGTGCACAATGGTGGTCTTCATCGAACGTCCAGACTAGGTAGGTTCTTTATCTTGTCTTGTTATCATATTCATTTATATAGAATACTTGATATTAGAGTTAATTTTTGCAGTCATTTCTGTCTGTTGTGATTTACCCCTTGCCATAGAGTAATTTTCCTTGTAACAGAATTGACGACCATACTGTGGATTGAATCTTCTATTTTGGGGTTTGGAGTTTTTTTCTCCTTTGATTGCTCTTTGTTTTCCCGAGTTTCCTTTTCGCCTGATTGCTTGACAACCTATGTTTACCCTATATGTGATTTTTTTGGTCTTAGTCCTTGCGCTGGCAGTGTTTCAATACATATACGTGGGTTTTCCCTTGACATACACATACATATGCAAGCTATCCTTCTATATGGCATGTACATACATGAGTTTTCCTTAAACAAACACGTGCATCAACTTTCTTAACTTTCTGTCTGAGTTTAGTGTTTGTTGGGTGAGTTTTGATGGTTTTTGAGTCTTCTTGGGTCTCTGTCCTAACTATTGAGTGCCTACAGAGTGATAGTAAACCTTCTTTTAGTTGAATTTTTAGGCGGTTTGTCTTTCTTTTCATCCTTTTCATTAATTGTCCCTGCATCTTGGTCTGGGTGTTTTCTTCTTGGTATCCTCCTTGGCTTGCCTCTTTTTCTTGCATAGGTTCTACATATGAGGCTACTATTGAGTTCTTGCATTTTCATTTCTTTATGTTAAAAATACAAAAATATACATTTTTCATTTTTGCATTTGCTTTTAGGTTATTTAGTATTGATATTGACATTTATGGAAAAATTGCATCATATTGAAATTGCATAATTGAATTGAAAGGTTCATTTAAAAAGATTATCATCTTTTGAGAAATTAAAGTTAGGAAATTGCATTATATTCATATTAATTTCTATTATATGTTGAGTCATAACATCATCAGTTTCACGACCACATCGTTTGAGTTAAAAAAACCATTAAAATAAATGATGATTAATTAAAATTGATTAGTAACGATTAATTTTTCAGAGTACACAAACAAGCTTAGGATATAGGGCCTTGGAATAGGATTTTGTGAGAAAATTTCTCCAAGGATATTAAACTTAACATATGTGTCTGACTAAGGGAGTGGTGAAATCCATTGTATAATTACTGACGTCAAGAGGCTTCACTCACACCAGAGCTAAGCACGATGTTGTGCGAAGTTGGTTGCATAGATAACTCTCTAATACCGTCTTACCATCAAATATATTTCTAGGGATCTATTCATATTTTCGGGTCTTTCTAGTAGCTTTACCTCCTTGAGAGGTGGTGCTTTCAAGATTTCAGGCATTGTTACCCTTCCCATACAGTGGGCCTAACTTAGGACTATTCACGTGCACATTGGTTATATTATGGTGGATTTATTTGCTTGACATAGGTAGCACATAGGTTAATTGCAGGGGTTATTCTATAGGTACCCTGAGTCATATAAGGGTTAGAAAACAAAAAACATTTATGGAGGATTACCTCTTCGGGGGGATCTAACTGAATGCATTATTAATCTCACGAGGGCCCTTGTAACTAATTTTGATACATCTAATCTTTTAAGGGGTTCTTAGGCCCCTCTTGGGTGAGTCATACCTACTCTAGTGAGAGAGGCCCCTTTTTAGCCACTATTTCCTATTTGTGTGCATTCGGCCTTTTGTTTATTTTGGTGTGCTCTTTTATTGTTAGTTGGCCTCAAGATTTTTTTTTTTTATCTTGAGTCTTGAGTCATCATGGAGCGAGACTAGCTTCTTTGTCGTTCTTGCCATTTTTTGACGTTAACACCTCATCTTGAGTCTTCTCCTTCTAAAATGTGTAAAGTTATCAAACTTGGTACACATACCTATACCTATGAGACTTGTGATCATACAAGTATGAGTACTGATTCGAGTCATAAAAATACTAGCAATCCTTCGATTCCCATACCCACTATAGTTAACGGTACTCCTTTGACACCTTCAACCACTATGGTTGTAGTGTCGTAGGTTCCCATCATCACTCTTATTCAGCATGTGGTTGCTACTTAACCTATAATCACAAACTCTTTTGGGTCTCTTTTTCATTCGCCTGGATATAATTATCAATGTATACCTATGGCCTCTAACCCTTTCTCTTATGGTATGCCAAACCTTACATTGCAACTTTTGTCCTTTATTCCACCGAAGAATACAAATCCTAGTATTGGACCTAGGGGCATGGCCCCTCCGTATACTCCTCTCTCGCTTGATGGAACTCAAATTCCCTAAGGGAATCCTTTGGTCAAGGGTCAACCTCTATTTTTCTTTCGGTCTAATCCTAGTCTCAATGGTCCTGGATGGAGTAATCAACCGAGTGGACAAGTTACTACCTTTTTTCCATCCTTTACTTTTTCCTCCTCTACACTAATTCTAACTAATACATTTGGTATGACGAATCCACCTCCATCCTCCGAATTTACGCCCAAGGGAGGTAATTTTCATACCATGGGTAACCCCCAGCCTGGAGTACCTCTAGATGTGGGCAATGTTTATAACCCACATTATATTGTTCCTACAGGTGTGATTCCCAACCAAAATTTTATGAATGAATTTGGAGCAGGATACCATAATCCTGGACAGGGCCATGGTCTATACCAGAACCCTGGATGAGATTCAATTCCTTTGCAACAACCTTTCCTTGGAGAATAGGCTTAGATTCTGCAACCCTGGCTCCCTTTTTCTACCCACGCTTAATTTTCTAGACTTGTCAAGATTAATGAATGACCAAGTGCATCATGATCCATCATTGCCCCCCATTCCCACTAAGATTCCTTTAGATATTTTGAAATTCGAGGGAAAGACTGGTGAGGATCTAGGTGATCACCTCAGTACTTTTCATCTTTGGTGCTAGTCCAATTCTCTTAACAAAGACTATATTTGTTTGAGACTATTTCAATGCATCCTCAAGGGGGTTGCAGCGAAATGGTACATTGATCTACCAAGGGGGATGTATGGGAACTTTAATCACATGGTTCTAGTCTTTCTCAACCACTTCTAGTTGTTGGTTCATTATGATGTCGACATAGAAATCCTATCGACCTTTCGCCAAGGCAAGGACACACATATCTCAGACCACATCAAAGAGTGTCATAGAAATAAGAGGTTGATCAAAGTCTACATTCCTCCATATTTCCTATTGGAATGGTTTCTTAAGTATTTATTGCCTTATATCTTGAAGGATGTTTCTACATCCGGGGTAACCACCGAGGAAGAAGCTATTTTCAAAGCCCATCATTTGGACCTCATATATGCCCATTCTGGCATGTTATATGAATTTATTCAAATTATGACCCAAGAAAAAATCCCGGGCCTCATGTCGATGGCATCATAGGCTCTGCAAATACTAAGTTTGCAAACTTGGTGATGAACAAGTTGAAGGAGTTGTCCCTAAGCCAGTACGCAACAATACCAACTTTGTCTTCATGCTCCACTCCCACTCAGTCAGCAAATGTGCATTGTGTACAATCATCCACCAACCCAAATGGTGACCAACAACCAAGAGGGAATATAAGGAAAGGATGAGGTAATCATAAGGCTGGGAGGAATGATAATAATACCAAGGACAATGATAACAATGATGGATTGAAGGTTAATGTTGGTGAGGGAAAGAAATAAAAGAGGAAGGTGAAATTTTCTTGTAAACTTTGTACAAATGATCACCTTACCCACTTATTCCCCAAACTTTAGGAGGTCGCGAGGCTCTTATATCAATCGAACAAGGTGCTGACTAATCTATTTCCGTATAATCAATACCTAGCCTCAATCTCCTCTAACACCAAAAAATCACCGAGTGGGAATAAAACCTTGCGGTGCATGACGGTGACCATCTATACATAAATATTGTCAAGTATTGGATTGATGTAGCCACACCATCTCATGATTATAGTTCTTTGCAGATTTTTCTAGGCCTGGAGTATCCCCCTCCTCCGGAAACACCTTTATAGATTTAAAATCTAGAGCCTCCACCTCATATTCCGAAAGTAGTACTTAAATTCTCTAACCACAATCCAAATGCTAGAGCTTCCTAAAAATATTCGATTGTCGAGGATCTAGTTCAAACCCCTTGTGTGATGTCAACTTTGGAGGTGCTCCAGATGTGTCCTTCACAGAGGAATGCCCTGTTATCTTCTTTAGGATCTCTACAAAAATGTGGCCTCTCTTTCCTTACCACGTGG
>JASDQU010949377.1:16363-29541 GCA_032191745.1 Picea mariana | reverse complement strand
TCATGTTGTTGATGTCCATAGTGGGGAGTTATATCCTACATTTTTTGTGCCTACAAGATAATGAGTGGCGATGTAGTCCTCTATGTTCATGCCACTCCCAACTCCCTTGGATTTGAGTTTCATCATCTCACCTCAAAAATACAATCCTGCAAGGAAATAAATATCCTCAAATTCAATTCTCAATGGTTTCCCATCGAGGTTGAAGGCCTCTGTATCCAGATCCCAAAAGTTCACAAACATTTGGAGTAGCCTCACTTGAGATCTCATCCCTTTGAGAGACAAAAACTTGTAAATCTAACATCTTTTTAATGCTAACTAGGCCTCTAGATCTCTTTCCACTGCAACATCAACTTCCGCATGCTCTCTTTTTCTCCATTCAAGTACCATCCTGCAACAAAAATCCATTTTTTGACTCAACTTATTTAAAAAACTAAGTTGCATACTTGTACATGGGATCTTGTGCTAACACTCATGTACAAGGTTGCATATACATGACCCGATGAACTACAAGCCGCATACACTCTAATTCCTAATTTACTCCTTTAAAAACTCAAAAAATTAGACCTGATTTAAAATTCTAATCCATTAGAAATGAAGAGGAGGGAAAGAGTACTTACTTGGTCCAGACAGTTGTCAATTCCATTGCTCGTATCTCCTACTATCGACACTTGAATATCGTGGGAAAATAGGTCCAAAATGCACTATGTGGGTAAAAAACTCAAATGGTATGGTAAATTTTTTTATTTTTTACTATTTGTAGAATCTTTTTACCCAATTTACATAGTTTTTGCTAATTTTTCAACCTAGTGGAATAATAGTACATTGGATGGAGTTGGTTTTGATAGTTTTATCCACATATTCTTACAGTTTCTAGTGTCATGTCGCTCGTTCATGAATTTGACAGGTATTTTATTTCACCAACATATAGGATAAGTCATCAATCCATTTTGCATTTTTGCATT
This sequence comes from Picea mariana, assembly GCA_032191745.1. Lineage (NCBI taxonomy): Eukaryota > Viridiplantae > Streptophyta > Pinopsida > Pinales > Pinaceae > Picea > Picea mariana. The sequence continues at coordinate 28,579 of JASDQU010949377.1, read as the reverse complement.
ATCCTATGACTGTGATTCATATGCCTTAGGTACGAACCCATTTATTAGAAACATAGAACCTTCTTGCTTCCAATAGAAGTGTTATTAGTGAATGGCAGAGACTTACCAAACATGAGTTCCCTAGTTAGAACCCTTGTGCCATTTGGTGCCCATGTAGATATTTTTTTTCCTAGGACTGAGACTCCCTTATAGTTCCAATATGACTTTTCATTCGAACCTCATATTCTTAATCATAAGCATTCTAACCTATATCTATGGGCCTTCAACAAAGTCTTAGTTAAGCTCTTTTCTGACTCCACAAAAAGAGAAAATATCGGCGAGTGAACTTGTCTCTTTCACACTCGCTAAATGTATTTTAAAGGACATCTATTTGGTGTAATTTTTATCGTTTTTTAGACCAAGTAGACTAATTTAAAAAAATGAATACTCTAGTCACTCGTGGCTAGAAGAGTTCTCCTAGGCATTGTTTTATACTTTTTCAGGCCTAGGGGACTAAATTTACAAAAACATACATTCTTTGGAGTTAAGTTGTAATTTCATTCCATTATCTTGCTTGCAGTATTGAGCCTATTGCCGATTCCTCCTTTTTTTCTATAATCCTATTACCTTAGAAATTTGCATCACTAGCCAAGAAGAGCCTTGTTTATATCCTTTGTAGCTTGAAACCCTATACCCTAAGAGGAAACATTCCCCTAGTGTCCATTCTCTACATGTAGTTCCTTTCATTGATCATACGTATGTTCCATTGTTTGGAGCTAGTTTCTTACTAGTGACACTCGTTTCCTCTCTTGTATCATAGCATTCATTTGTCTATGAAAAAACAAAAAAAAGACGTGTGGGAAAATATTATTATCTCATATTGGCATAATTTGTGTCGCCTTTGAACATAACAAAAAATTTTGAGTCCACTTTTCATCCAAATTTTGGGTTTAGCATGACCTTAGGAAGTTGATATCTTTACTTATAGTTTACTTCTCCGACTACTTAATCTTCCAATCCCTATAGAGATTTTGATTGGTGTCTCCTACATCACAAAGTTTCATTATCAAGTCTATGTTGCAGGAGTCCTCCATATGTCTCTTTCTCTTTCTCAAAGGATGTTTATAAGCTTGTGTTAGCCATTTCTCAGAACTGTTGACTTTGCATGTTGGCCATACCCTCAGTGTGTGTCAGACTTACATGAAGTTGTAGTCCTACCATACACCCTGGTCCTACTTTCATTATGCGTAGGTAACTTTGACTCCAATAGTTGACATATGACTGGGGGGTTTCATGCATTGTTTTGGATTCCATTAGCCTTATTGGTGGTTTCATCTCCTTTGTCGGTAGTTTTCCTTATCGACTTCTATTCATAGGGTCTTTTTCATGCAGTACTTGCATTTTGTGCATACGAAATACACAAAGGGTCATTGGTTTGTCAACATCCTCTTCATCTGAGTTCATCCAAATCATGAAGATATTGTTTTATACCTCATTCTCACTGATGAGAGATTACTTAATTCTCTCCTTGCAGCAGGTCTCCTTCCATTGAATATAGCTCATCTATTCTGGGAACGACTCCTAGAATGCTATAAGTACCTAGAAGCTTGCAGTCATCAGTGGAAGGTTCTCCCTCCATTGACAGTTTTGAACACATTAATGTCTTCTGATCGATGGATTCTTCAAGTGATCGACCTCAACACCTTTAGTCACATTTGCAAGAATGTACTCGGTCACTTGATACCTACTTTCATTATCGGTAGGGTGTCTCACGTTTTTTAATGATATACATTAATGATCGGTAATCAAATGAAGTCTCATCGTGTTTCACCGCAATTCTGTTATTTACATGATGTAGACTTGCACCTTTGGCAGATTGTGTAGCAGACTTGAAGATATTAGTTATAGTAGCAACTTTCCTGATTTGTTGCTATCATTCATTGGACCAATACATTTATGACGTCAATGATCATGGGAGATCATATTGTACTCCACTGTATATAGATATACTCAGATTGATTTTGAGACTAGGTTTCACTCGGCCTTGTTCATGACTATGGTATCCTATGACAAGTGTCTAGATTATATTTTCTATTCATGGCCATGAACAATTGTTTGGTATATTTCCACAAGGATCTGTAGCATAATTCAAATTGGCACCCATATGCACAAAGTCATTATCAATTGTAATATTCTCATGAGCAGCTAGTTCTTCTAGCCAAGTCTCCATCACTCCACTTTTGGGAATTATAATGTATTTCGGCTATCACAGATACTCCTCTGACATCACACATTAGGGGGAATCTCTTATAGAAATATTTGCATAACCCCATGCATCTTGCTTAGAAGGCCTTTTACATTTCCCTATGTAGACCTGAAGTCCCTTTTGTACTTCCCAGAGCTAAAAAAACATATTCTCTCACATATATGCTCCCTAATAGTACTACAACATGCATATACGTAGGTTGCACCATTACGACCCATGTATATTGGGTTTTGTGCCAAAAATTAAAAAAATTGTCAAGTTTCCATGTCACATCACGAGATCTATGATCCTTGACCTTTTGTATACTGGAAACATTCTGAATCAACCCTTCAATTCAATTTGAAGGATATAAATTGGGACATATCAAAGTCATGGAAAGGGGAGATAATTTAAATTCTGAGAGTATGTATCCTATGGAGAAAGTTTCACTTCATATTGAGTTTGCATCCCATTATCGTTTAAAGTTTGAACACATTGTTCATACCCCAAGATCTTCCCTCTTTGATGGGAACCTCATTGTCTCTTATATATGAGATTTCCTTTGGTGGAGGATTGAAGTGGTGGAGGCCCAACTGGAAGGGACTTAGCTTCTCGGTTCTGAGACGTGTTGCAACAAAATTTTGTCACTTATACACTTTTGTGGATCATTTTTTAATAGAAATACTCTTTTCTCATCCAATTGATACCTTGGAAATATTTGAATTGTTATTACATGGGAGTATTTGTTATGAATGTTAATGGATTATTCTATTGTATGTTCTAATGTTATATATTATCACCATATTCTTGTGTATCTTGGTTTTTGAGGAGAAGTTGCAGGTATATATCTTTGATTTGTGTGCTCAATGGTGGTCTTTAGCGAACATTGAGACAAGGTCAGTTGTTTAACTTGTCTTGTTAGCATATTCATGTATGTAAGATACATGATATTAGAATTGATTTCTGTAGTCATTTTCGTCTGTTCTGGTTAGCCCTTTCCATACAGTTTTTTTCCTCATAACACACATTTTTAAACTTTAACACAATCCATATTAATAAAATTTAATTACAATTATTATTAACTACTAATATTTTTCATACTCAAAAAATTATTTAATAATTTAACCAAATCCCTCCTCAGTATCATTATTAATACTAGGGGATAGGCAAGCTATTGATGGTCACTCATGAAGGGTTCATGGAAATGCAAACATGGAAAAAAACAATCGATTAACTTGGAGGGATTATTCAAGGTAATTTTACAATGAATTTGAATATGGTGTAAAAATATGAAATATAGAAAATTGAACTACCTTTATGAATATATAGTTTTTATTTATAGAAACTGTGAATAACTATGTGAAATTTTATTTTTTCTAACATGAGAAGTTTTTTTTCAAGAAAAATATAAGATATATGTGGAAGTTTTTGAGTGCTTTAATGATGCAGGAGCATCGTAAGCAGCCAGCCAAGTGATCAATCTAAAAGTGGGAGACAGTTGGACGTGTAGATGGAAAAACATGTAGATGGAAAAAAGAGCATGTTTTCATAAGAACCGTTTTGAATTTTGAACTTAAAGCATTAATGTAATAGTTAGGAAGGAGGCATACTTTGCATTTATACCTTGGAGATATGAACAAATCTGGAGAGATTACTCCCATCTGTCAAGTTGTAATAGGCATTTAAGTCTGATTAATGAAAGTAGGTAGATCTAAATCAATAGATTAGACATTTTTTAGAATATAGGAGGGAAAACAAATATAGACACCCTCACCTTTGTAATATAGTAGTTTTTGGATTATCATTCAAATTTTCATAAGATGGAGAGTTGTAGCATAGAGCTGTAGAGAAGAACCCATGTACAGGATTAGTTGAGTTAATATATGGAGCTTTGACTCAACCTTCATGGTGTTTTGATTCTTACTGTTTATAATTGTTGATTGGTATGCTGATAGTTGCTTTGTTTCTTTGTTATTCTTTCATTTCAATGCTCTGATGGACGTCTGATTTCATGTTGAGTGTATGAAGTCTGATAGAGGACAAGAATGAGTTTCAATTGTTTCTCTTCCTGAGAATTCCTACAAGGAGTGCAGTGAAACGTCCACAAGGTGTGTGTTGACAAGAGTTTGATCTTTATCTCAGAAATCTCAGGAGAGATATTGTTGTTCTCATACCAACAGAAGTGTAGGTGAAGCATAGAACTATGCAAGGTGTGCGTAGGCTAGTTGAATCCTTAAAAGTTATCAACTAAGGTGAAGGTGGAAGGACTCTTGCTGCAAAGGGGGAACAGAGTCAAGGATTCAAATAACTAGAGGTTATTTGAAAGATTGTCACAAGGAGTGCGAGGAGGATCTCTCTTGGAGAGTTAAGTTCACAAGTGAAAGCTCAGGAGGGTTAGTACCTTTGAAGAGTTCAAAGGAAGACAGGGAGTTGAATCATCGCGTAGAAGTTAAGTTTAGGAGGGAGAACGCTGAGTCATTTGTACAGGAGTCATTGAGGAGTGAATAGGGAAGTCATAGTTCTCCATGGAGAACTCACTAAGTCACGAGAACCATAGGATCTAGTGAAGCTGCAAAGTGGTTAGGAGTTGGGTGAACCCATCACCTTGGTTTCAAGAATTAACATGGATCGTTTATTATGGTCAGTTGAGTCATTAGATTAATTCGGAATTTCAGGTTCTGTAAGGTTGAAGTGCAGACAAAAACCTTTGGTCGCTCACATTCCCGAACCACGAAAGGGATTATTGTGTGTGAAGCTGAGCGAGTGAGTTTCGACACTTTGGGAATTCAGGGTTCGGTATTTCGGGAGTCCTGATGACAAGGAGCTGGGACATAGTGGAGTGAAAATCCCAAATTCATGAAACGTGACAAGACTTTGGTGTGGAATTTTGAGATTTCGGCACTTCAGGTGTTGCGAAGCAGAGGGGCAATGATTTTTGGAATCGAGAGCGGAAGGAGAAATCTCCTGAAAAGGTCGCGGAAGAATAACTTTGGGATCCAATCAGGTTTCAAGGTTCAGGGAGTCAAGGGACAGAGTTGCATGTTAACGCAACTCTCAGAATCGTGAAGAGAGAAAAGTCGAAAGTAGTGTCACAAGCACCCGTCGGAGGATACGTGTGACAAAATTTGAAAGAGGTGGTCTATGTTTTGGAGAGAGGCCTGAAAGACTATCGATCTCGCAAAAAGGGGAAATTTCGAAAACAGGGAAATCATAAGGGAAGAGGAATGACTATTAGCTATTTGCTCAAGTCCTGTTAAGACAAAATAATGGGTAACAAGAGGCATGTGTTTGGGGTATTGAAGGATTCAAGCTTTTTTAACATTTGGCATTTCTGAAATTTGAGTTTCGAAGGTTGAAGAGTCGAGGGAACTCGACTTTAGGATTCGCAAAGTCACGAAATCTGCAATCACGAGTCAGAAAAAAAAAATCCCCGATCATCTCTGTCAGTCAGGAGTGCAGAGATAGCCTGTAAGAGATATTCCCTATGGGAAATCAAAGAGTCAATATGACTTAGAGGGAGTTTTAGAACAATCCTAAGACTGGGAGGTCACATAGACCCTGTTGAGGCAGGGGTGCTGCATCAGTTGTGGTATAAGAGCTTGATATTTTCTATATATTTCAGGCAGAAGGAGCTAGAGGAAAAGGAATACTATGATACACGTCAGTATGGTTTCAGAGCTCAGAACAATTTCTTTTCTTTTTGTAGCAGAGAGAGAAGAGAAGGTTTTTCATCCATGCCACCGAGAAGAAGAGATAGGCCAATTCCTGATCTAGCAGTGGAAAGAGAAATGCATGAGCTACATGCTAGACTTGATGCTATGGAGACAAAACAGCGGTGCACAGTCAACACTGGGGATATCAATGAGGTTGAAAGTGAAAATGAAGATGGAAACGAAGGAAAAGAAGTTACAGTCGAAGATGCTGCATATGAACACCTATTCAGGGTTGTTGCAAGAATAGGTGCCAGATAAAAAATGGAGATCCCCATGTATGAGGGAAACGCAAATGTTGAAGAAATTATAGACTGGATTAGAGCTCTAGACAAATACTTCGACTATGAGGATGTTGAGGAAGACATGAAAGTCAAACATTTCGTTACTAGACTTAAAGGGCATGCAACACTATGGTGGGATGAACTGCAGGCTGATAGACGCTGCAAGGGCAAGTAGAAAATCAAAAGATGGGATAGAATGGTTGCAAAGATGAAGGCCAAATTTATACCCTGGAACTAACAAATCACTTTGTTTCAGAGGATGCAGAATTTGAGACAGAAGATGATGTCAGTGAAGGAATACACTAAAAAATTATACAGGATAAACATTAGAGCAGGTCCTCAGGAAAGCGATGATGAAAAAGTTGCCAGGTATATGAATGGTCTGCGATATGACATTCAAGATGAGATGAGCATGATGACCATCTGAAATGTAGAATATGCTTATCAGATAGCTCTGAAATCTGAAGAGAAGATGAGACGAAAACAAGGTCAAAGAGGTCGAGTATAATTCAAGCCAGAGGTAAAACAGTTGCCCAAGACAAGACTCAGAGACCTAAAGAAGAGGGGAAGAAACCTCAATCTCAACCTGAGAGGGGAGGAAGCTCACAAGGAAGGAAGTATGATGATAGAAATACTTTTCCTCGAGCCAGAGGAAGAGGAAGAGGCAGAAGAGGTGAAGTGAAATGCTTTGTTTGTGGAAAAATTGGACATAAATCCTATGAGTGTCTAGATAGGAATAAATATGGTGGTGAAACTCACATTTTGGAAGCTCAATGATGGAATGTTGAGGCATAAGATGTTGAGGGCAGAAGATCCTTGATGATGAGGAAAGTTTTCTTGAAGCCAGAGAAGGAAGTAGAGAACCCAGCCGGAAGAAACAGTCTATTTTAGACTGCTTGCAAAACCAAGGATAGGGTATGCAAGGTCATAGTGGAAAATGGTAGCACATACAACCTCGTATCTACAAAGATGGTAGAAAAGTTGGAGCTGGAGACTATTGTACATCCAAACCCATACGGAGTTTCATGGCTACAAAAAGGACATCAGGTAAATGTCACTAAACAATGTCTAGTTGAATTTAAAATAGGAGGATCTAAGGATGAAATATTATGTGATGTCATTCCCATGGGTGTTTTTCATTTATTGCTCGGTAGACCATGGAAATATAACAAAAATGTAGTTCATGATGGGAGAAAGAACACGTACACCCTGGAGAAAAATGGTACGACTCACATGTTGCTGCCAATTAAGGATAAAGAGATGAAAACAGAGACAAGCAACACTGTACTTCTCATGAGTGGGAAGGAACTTCTTGATGAGGTTAAGAAGAAGGAAGGCACACAATTTATTGTGGTCAGGAATCCCATAATTGTTTTGACCAGTACAAGGATAGATGATTTTCCAGAAAAAATCCAAGAATTGCTGGAAGAGTTTGTTGATATAGTAGTGGATGAACTACCTTGTTCGTTGCCACCTATCAGAAGTATAAGTCATCACATGATCTTATACGTGGAGCCAGTTTGTCAAACAAAGAAGCATATCGGTTAACATCGTAGGAGAATGAAGAAGTTAAGAGGCAGGTCTATAATTTAATGGACAAAGGATTGATTTGAGAAAGCTTGAGTCCATGCATTGTTCTGACAGTGCTCAGCCAAAAGAAAGATGGAGGCTGGAGAATGTGTACAGAATCAAGGGCGATCAATAAGATTACCATCAGATACATATTTCCATTACCAAGGATGGATGATTTGATCGATTGCTTGAGTGAAACAAAGTTTTTTTCAAAGATTGATTTGAAAATTGGGTATCATCAAATTCAAGTGAGAGAAGGTGATGAATGGAAGACAACATTCAAGACAAATGAGGGTCTATATGAATGGCTTGTCATGCCATTTGGATTAACGAATGCACCTAGTAATTTCATGAGGTTGATGAATGAAGTCCTGAAGGATTTCATAGGGAAATTCGTCATTGTATATCTTGATGATATATTAATTTTCAGCAAAATAGAAGCAGAACACTTGAAGCATTTAGTTGCAGTGATGAGGATATTACAGCAAGAGAAATTGCTGATTAATATGAAGAAATCATCATTTATGAGGACATAACTCATTTATTTGGGTTTTGTTATCTCTACGAATGAACTAAAAATGGATTCGGAAAAGATAAAGGTGATTAAGAATTGGCCATCGCCGAAGAGTGTGTTTGAAGTTCAAAGCTTCCATTGTTTGGATAGCTTCTATAGCAAATTCATCTGAAACTTAAGTGGAATTAGTGCACCAATGATGGATACGATGAAGAAAAGACATAAATCTTTTCACTGGATGGAGGAAGCAGAGAAGAGATTCAATCTGCTGAAGAAAAAGATCATTAAGCAATCGATTATGGTTTTGTCAAATTTTAGCAAGACATTCCAGGTCAAGTGTGATGTGAATGGATTTGCAATTAGAGTGATCTTGAGCCAAGACAACAGGCCGATCGCATATTTCAGTGAAAAACTGAATGAAGTGAAGATTAAGTACTCCACATATGACAAGGAATTCTATGTAGTCATACACGCACTGAAAAAATGGAGACACTATTTGGTTCCTAAGGATTTTGCTTTGTATAGTGATAATCACACTTTACAATTTGTGACTTGACAGGAAAAGTTGAACCAAAAACATGTTAAATGGGTTGAATACATGCAGAATTTTACTTTTGTAATCAAGCATATTTCTGGAACAGCTAACAAAGTTGTTGATACTTTGAGCAAGAAATGTTTTCTTATGCAGGAGTTCAGAGTGAAGACTTTGGGTTTTGATAACCTCAAATATATGTACAGGGATGACCCAGACTTCAAAAAGGCATATGAGGCATCTGAAAATCCAATTCTCAGGGACAGAAGCCATCGGACTGAATACATGATTCAGGATGAATTATTATTCAGGGGAACTTAGCTATGTACTCTGAAATGCTCCATGAGGGAGAATTTGTTGAAGTAAAAACACAGTGGAGGATTGGTCGGACATTTCGGTCATGACAAGACATTCTCAAAGTTGAATGGCTCATATTTTTCGCCAAGGATGAGGAAAGATGTTAAGAAATTCATGGATAGGTGCAGAATTTTCCAGCACACAAAGGGAAAGAGGAAGAACATAGGGTTATACCAACCTTTACCCATACCTAAAAGGTTGTGGGACGTAGTGAGCATGGATTTTATATTGGGATTGCCAAGAAAATAGAGAGGATATGATTCGATCTTTGTAGTAGTCAACAGATTGTCAAAAATGGCACATTTCATACCATGCTAGAAAACCAGTGATGCAACTCATATTGCGAACCTGTTTTTCAAGGAAGTTGTCAGACTTCACAGCTTACCAAAGAGTGTCATGTATGATCATGATACCAAGTTCATAGGACATTTCTGGAGGACCTTATGAAAGAAATTGGGGACAAATTTTTCTTTTAGTTCAACATATCATCCTCAGATGGATGGACAGACAGAGTTTGTGAACATAATCTTGGGAGATTTGTTAAGAAGCCTAGTGACTAAACACCACAGTCAATGGGATCACATTCTTCCACAAGTGGAATTCGCTTATAATGACTCACTCAATAGAAGCATAGGGAAGAGTCCATTCCATATTATATATGAAATGCAGTGGAGAGGAGTTTCTGAATTGAAAGATTTGGAACAAAATGAATTCAGGATTGCTAGTGCAGAGGACTTTGCAGAAGGAATGAGGGAGCTTCACAACCAATTTAAGAAGTGATTTTAGAGTTCAAGTCAAGAATACAAGTGAAGAGAATGTCAACACAGGTGAGAAATTCAATTTGAAGTTGGTGATATGGTTCTTACGCATTTGAGGAAGGAAAGGTTCCCAAGGGGAACATATAACAAACTGAAGATGAAAAAGATTGGGCCATGCAAGGTCATAAGGAAATTTGGGGAAAATGTATATGAGATTGAATTACTTGATGGGATCAGAATCTCACCGATATTCAATGTTGCAGATTTGTACCCTTACAAAGGTGAAGAAGCAGGAGAAAAAGATGAGCAAGAAGAAGTTCAATGGACAAAACAAAGGCATGTAGCTAAAAAGCTGCAGATGGAAATCATAATTGATAAGAGGATTAGCAGAAAGACCAAGAGAAAGGAGTATTTTGAATACTTGGTCAAATGGAAGGGACATTCAGTTGAAGATGCTAGTTGGGAAGATGAAGTAGGAATTCAAAAGCATGGGCAAACTGTGCAGGAGCTCATAAACAAGAGTCCATTAAAATTTTCAAGCAAGGGAGTATGATGCACGAGCATTGTAAGCAGCCAACCAAGTGATCAATGTAAAAGAGGGAGACAGTTGGAGGCGTAGTTGGAAAAAGGAGCATGTTTTAATAAGAACCATTTTGAATTTTGAACTTCAAGGATTAATGTAATAGTTAGGAAGGAGGTGTACTTTGCATTTATACCTTGGAGATATGAACAGATCCGGAGAGATTACTCCCATCTGTCAAGTTGTAATAGGCATTCAAGTCTGATTATTGAAAGTAGGTAGATTTGAATTAATAGATTAGACATTTTTTAGAAGATAGGAGGGAAAACGAATATAAACACCCTCACCTTTGTAATATAGTAGTTTTTTTATTATCATTCAGATTTTCATAAGTTGGAGAGCTGTAGAGAAGAACCCATGTACAAGAGTATTTGAGTTAATATATGGAGCTTTGACTCAACTTTCATGGTGTTTTGATGCTTACTGTTTATAATTRTTGAATGGTATGCTTATAGTTGCTTTTTTTCTCTGTTATGATTTAATTTCAATGTTGCGATGGATGTGTGATTTCATGTTGAGTGTATGAAGTCTAAGAGARGAGAAGAATGATTTTCAATTGTTTCTCTTCTTGAGAATTMTTGCAAGGAGTGTAGTGGAACGTCTGCAAGGTKTGCGTTGACAAGAGTCTAAGCTTTATCTCAKAAAGCCCAGGAGAGATACCATTGTTCTCATACCAGCAGAAGTGTAGGTGAATCACATAACTGTGAAAGGTGTGCGCAGGCTAGTTGAAGCCTTAGAAGTTATCAACTAAGGTGAAGGTGGAAGGAATGTTGTTGCAAAGAGGGAACAGAGTTGAGAATTCAAATAACTAGAGGTTATTTGAAAGATTTCCGCAAGGAGTGCGAGCAGGATCTCTCTTGCAGACTTAAGTTCACAAGTGAAAGCTCAGGAGGGCTAGTACCTTTGAAGAGTTCAAAGGAAGATGGGGAGATAAATCATCTTCCAAAAGTTAAGTTCAGGAGAGAGAACGTCGAGTCATTTGGACAGGAGTAATTGAGGATTGAATCGGGTGGTCAAAATTCTTCGTGGAGAACTCGCGAAGTCACGAGGACCGTAGGATCCAGTGAAGCTGCAAGGTGGTTAGGAGTTGGGTGAACCCATCACCTTGGTTTCAAGAATTAATGTGGATAGTTTATTATGGTCAGTTGAGTCATTAGATTAATCTGGAATTTCGGGTTCTGTAAGGTTGAAGTGCAGAACAAAACCTTTGGTCGCTCACATTCCCGAACCGCGAAAGGAATTATCGCGTGTGAAGCTGAGCAAGTGAGTTTCGACACTTCAAAAATTTCGGGTTCGGTATTTTGGGAGTCCTGATGACAAGGAGACAGGACATAGTGGAGTGAAAATCCTGAAGTAGCGAAACGTGACAATACTTTGGCATGGAATTTCGGGATTTCATCACTTCGGGTGTCGGGAAGCAGAGGAGCAACAATTTTTGGAATCGAGAGTTCAAACTTCCGGTTCATGAAATCTCGAAGAGAAAAGGGAGAAAACTCTTGAAAAGGTCACGGAAGAATAGCTTTGGGCACCAATCGGGTTTTGGGGTTCCAAGAGTCAAGGAACAGAGTTGCATGTTAACGCAACTCCCAGAATCGCGAAGAGAGAAAAGATGAAAGTAGGGCCCAAGCACCCGTTGGAGGATACGTGTGACAAAAGTTGAAAGAGGTGGTCGATGCTTTAGAGAG
>JASDQU010949376.1:68715-78727 GCA_032191745.1 Picea mariana | reverse complement strand
CCTTTCATGGCATAGTGCGCGCATGTACTGCGCAGTAAAATGAGGAAGTGTACACATTCCAAGATATCGTGCGCAACAACTTAAGTGCACACGATTTTGAGGCCAGGGAAACTTTGTGTATATGTTGTGTTTTATAGGTTGGTGAGCCAATTTTGTGATTATTAGGCCAGAGAGCCTAGATGTTAAACGCCAGTGCACCTACTTTTGTATGTGTCTCAACATTAATGCAAAATACATCATTGTGCGTAGACCGACCATGATAAAAGAGTATGGGGGACTAAACTCCACTAGTTAGGGAAAGGGTGGGGGATAAAAGTTAAGGAAAATGGGCTAAGCTAGGGAGATTAAGCCAAAAAAGGAATATTATATTAATAATTATTAAAGTATAAAGTATGGATAATTATTTTATCCTAAGTTCTAGAGATGGGGACAAGTGGGCCAAAGTATCTCCCAACATAACAAGTGTCAAGTTGGGGACATCCATACATATTGTGGGGACTTAGTTCATTTTCCATGATTCCTTCCATCATCCAGTCAATCACTCGATCATAATTCAAAAACTCATGGAGCTATACTCCATACCTTCATGTCATTGTAACTAAACCTATATCCATAGGCATACTTGTTTGTGTAGTTGGTTATCTTGGGAGATGGACTGAAGAAGCAGGTTGTCAGGCCTGTGGGATATTGAAGAGGTGGGTTGCTAGGCCCGTGATGAATTCCTCTCTAGGTGAGAATTGCAGCTACAGTGCTCTAAGATTTCCTTTACGGCTTGTTGTTGAAGCCTAGAAAGAAAGTGGGGCAGCTGAAGGAATGTTTAGCAGAGAAGGGGCACACTTCCTGGGGTGGGACAAGCATGTGGGGAATGAGGGATTGTAGGATGTTATTTTGAGTGGGCACCTATGACAGAGTATTTCCTATTGTCTATTAGCGATTACCCTGGTTAGGAATCTCTTTACCCAGGTGGAGTTTAGTCCCAGCTCATCGGTGACCCACTGGTGAGAGTGATTAGCAGTGAGGTATAAGTATGTGAGGTTCATGGAAGGTTTGCACATAGTTGGTGATATTCTTACCAAGATAAGTGTCCATTGTGTGATAAATTTACATGTTGCATTATTATTTACATGTTTATTTTTATGGGTTTATCCTATATGTGGTTATAACTCTTTATATATTTATGAGTATTTCCTGTATATGTTGCATGTATATGTTTATTGTTGTTTCCGTATGAATCTGTGCATTTACTGAACGTATTTGTCTAGTTACATTTATATATAAAGTTCTGCAAGAGTTCTGTGTGTACATATTTTAATTTCATGCATTTCAAAAAATTCATGTGGCATATTTCAGTTAGATGTTGGTTATGTTACAACATGGTATCAGAGAATGAAAAATTTTCTGGAGTAGCATGGCCCATCCTGGGTGTCCAGGGATGTTACATTTGACAAGGTGGTTGACAATGAATTTAAAAAAATAATACTAAGATCATAACATCTTCATTGCAATATGCCAAAGCACTAGGAGGGGAATAAAATTTTGGAAAATAATGATAAAATAACTAAATGTTTGGATCAAATCTTTGCATTTTGAGGAAGTCAATGTGTGCCAAAAAATTGGACAATGGAGAAGTGGTGGAAGGTTCGCACATAAAACTCAATAAAAAGAAATGAAATAAGTAAAATCAACTATATAAGTAAAATAAGCTAAGAGTCGAATGTAGTGTAAACCCTTGGTACAAGAAGTTGCAACTCAAACCCGTCGAACCTTTTCTATATCGATCGCACCAAGCTTGACGACAACCCATGGGGGATGGAAATAAATGTGATGGATCATGATATTCTTTTAAAAAGATGCTCTAGGAATCCATTGGGCAACAAAGGAATTTAATGATGGACAACTTTGCATAGATATTTCAGTGGCTTCCCACAGGAGACACATCTTCATTGAGAGGCCATGCAACCCACTTCAAGGTATAATTTATTTTTGATATTCCATTATTTGATGGAATGATAGATGAAAATATTGTAGATAAATGGTTGAATCTATTCGAAGAGCATTTTTCGGTCCACAATGTTTTCGATAGGGAAAACATTACTTTTGGACTCCTCAAGGTCATCCCCCATGTTAAGGATTGGTGGGACACTTACTATGAGAAAAAGGCCATAGAGGAATCTGAAATATTTACAGTTGCCCCCACATGGGATTGTTTCATCGATTCCATTAAATAAAAATACTACCATGTTGGAAGATACGAGGACCAGTACACAATATGAACCACACTGCATCAGGAAAGGGTCTAGGTAGTACGAGATTTCACCAATATTTTCCATACCCACCAAATTGAGTATCAAATATTCTTAATGACATCAGGTGCTCAAATACCACTTCTAGATGCATAGATATGTTCAAAGAGAAATGGAGTTTCTAGACATCGCATCATTAGGTGAATCTTATAGATATGTTGTCAAAATAGAGGATAAATTTAAGAAGAAGAGGAAAGATTTTGGATCTTCAAACCACTCATAGCTGAAGCAGGCCAAAGGCGGCCCCAACCCACAAAACAAGGAACAAAGCAAAGATGGCCACTATCTAGACAACCAGTCCAAGATGAAACACAAGGAGGGTAATGAGAAGTCGAAGACGGACACAGGAAAGTGGTGTGAATACCATAAAATCCCTTGGCACAACATCGAACAATTATTGACCAATCTTCATCTTTAGTAGAACCTGAGAGGATCACATGTATCATATTCAACATGTTTTGAACACTTTGCAGCAACATAGGCTATATGAAAACTTGGAAAAATGCTCATTTTTCATGAACATGGTTCAATGCTTGGGGTACATTGTTGATGAGCATGGGGTACATGTGGATCCAACTAAGATCCAAGTCATCTGTGACTAGCCAGCCCTGACCACACTAAATGAGCTTTGAAGCTTCTTGGGACTTGCCAACTTCTACTGATGGTTCATTTTGGGATTCTCCCATATTGCATGGGCCCTCAGCCAAGTGACCAAGGGTGGTGGAAGGGAAAAGTTTGCAAGGGGGAAGGAACAACAATGATAATTTGATGATGTAAGGCATCGCTTGTGCCAACTCCATTACTCTTATTACTTGATCTGCAACAATCATTCAATATTGAGACTGATGAATCCGACTATGTTGTGGGTGAAGTTCTCACTCAACACGGTCATCCATTAACATACCATAGTAGGACACTCTCAAATATCATCAAGAATTATGCCACCTATAAAAAGGAAATGTATTCCATTGTGAAATCCTGTCATCAATGGAAATATTACATTATGGGAAAGGAGACAATCATCCACACAGATCAAAATCCTTTGAGTTCATACAAATAGAAGGGAAGTTGTAGAATGACCTCCATAAAAAATGGTCCTCATACCTATAGAAATTCCATATCAACATAAATTATATGAAAGGGAGAACAAATCATGTCGCTGACATCCTGATTTGACCTCCCATGGCTGTACTCACCATCGTGATCCATTCCTATGCGAATAAAGCATCTGAGTGGCCACAACTTTGTCAATGATATCATGACTTCACCACCACTTATCAACTCTTGGGTACATGTGCAAATTCCACTGATTTTCACATTTGGGATGGACTGCTATGCCATATGAGCCATCTCCATGTTCCTTAAAGAGAGTGTGCAAAGATGATTTTGGAGGCTCACTACAGTTTGATGGCAGGACATTTTGGTGCGAAGAAAACTATGGCCATTTTATAGAAGCATTATTATTGGAAAAAACTTTGACATGATGTCATTAAGTATATTAGATCTTGCATTTCCTATGCCATTTCCAAGCCAACCATCAATAATTAAGGCTTATACACCCCTTAATTACAATTCAATGCTAAGTACAAGCAGTGCCTTGATCAACATTGGGTACCACACAAATTTTAGGTGGGAGATAAGTTCAGATTACATTTACAGAAAGAACTCCTTATAGGACCCCGTTGAAATCTTCTTCCACTTCTCTCTTGGAATTACACTATCACCAAGGTTGTGGGTGACAATGGTTTTGAGCTCAACACTCCCCCCTTCCTTAGCTTACACCCAGCGTTCAATGTGGACCTCGTCCAGCCATATTTTCCACCATTATTGGACACCTCAGAGATCGCATAATAGTTGACACCAACAAACCTCAACCTTGATTTCATGGAACAAGAATCCATTGAACAGATAGTGGACACATAGGTCAAGGCAGGGAAGCTCCTGCACCAAGGAAAATTTCTCACCCGAGGAAATATTCAACAAAAATTTCCTCACCTGATGGGGGAACTCAATGCAATGGAGACCATTTCTTCCTAAGGAGTGAGTACTAATCCAAGTAGATATTGGTGGCCACCCACATATTCCAATTGGCTCATCTTGACAAATTTAGTTCAACACATTCCTCTGTAATTCTTTGGAATTGTGGGTTATATGATTCCAGGGATGTCTGAATCCCTAGATAGATTCCTAGTGGATATTGGTGGCCACCCGCTTAATCCAACTGGCTTATTTTGGAAGTTTTCATGTCAGTACATCTTTATGTACTTCCAGGGTAGTTTTGGGGCACTAAACAATGTTTTTTTTTGCTTACCACAGTCAAAATATAGACAGATTCAAAGTTTGATAGTATAATGTGTAGTTATCTAAAATACCTTTCCAATGGGATATCACATGCCTAAAACAGAGGTCGTATGGAAAAGTTACGACCCCGAGAAGTTGAGATACCAACTTAACCATGGGGTCCGCCATAAATTTTGGCCTTTCATCTCCTAGGGTTAGGTTTTTGGATGCCTAGGGTTTTGGAATTCATGAGTAATGTTAAAATTTCCTCTGGAGCCTCGTTGTAATCATTCTTCTTAGGAGAATCCATGTAGTAGACACATATCCTTTCAGAGATAGATACCACCATTCTAGAAAGTTGTTTTTAGTTATGTAGTTTTACAGTTTCAACATATTTTATTTATTCAATAAAATTTATTATTCACTGGATATTTGTTGGTGTTGTGTGTACCTATTATTCACTCATAAATCCACATCATTTATGTCCTGACCCAACACCATTGAGAATGCTCCTTGCTTTTTATGTTAGCATGTTATTCATCCTTTCTGCAACCCCAATCTGTTGAGGTGTATATCGAGTAATTTTTTTCCTTTCTATATTGAACCTCTTACATAATTCCTTGAATTCATTCCTACAAAACTCTCCACCATTATCTATTCTCGACACCTTTATATTCTTATTTATTTGATTCTCCACAAGATCCTTAAACTCTTCAAATTTACCGAAGACCTCATATTTCTTTCAAAGGACAAAAATCCATGTATTCCTTAAGAAATCATCAATGAAAAAAATATATTAGACATATTTACCTAGTGATGGAATAAGAATAGATCCAAACACATTACTATGCACTAAATTTAGATTCCCTAAATTCTCTTCTAGTACTAGATGAGAATCTTACTCGATTATGTTTCCCATATATGCAATGTTCACAGAAATCAAAATCCAATCCAAAATTATACATACCTTCATCCATATGTTTATCGTGTAGTGCTTAAAGGCCCTTCTCTCCAATATATCCTAGTCATTGATTCTACATCATTGTCTTTCCTCTACAGACAATAGAGCTTTTGTCTGCTTCACCCTTGGGAAAAATAGAACTATTACACCAATTACTAATGGTGATTCCCAATATCTTGTATAGAGTTCCATTCCAAACTTCCCTCGTCAACACCATTACTCTTTGATCCATTTTATAAGTTTCCTTTTAGAATAAAGTATGTACACTTGGATCACTCATCTTACTTAGAAACATGAAGTTTCTTTCTAGCTCTAAAATGTGCAAAACCCCGAGGAGTGTTTTGTTTCTTCCATCCTTAATCTACAACATGACCTTTTTGTGTCCTATTATTCTAGTTGTCAAGTCATCTCTTGTTAAAATGTCACCTTCATTATACCTTTTCTATTTACAAAACCACTCCCTATGGGGAGTCATATGAAAATAAGCATCTAAATCGATCATCTATACATCATGATCTACATGTGTTCCTGAAGAAGCCAAGTACCCTTCCCTGCTTCTTCTAAGGAGGACCTCCCTTATGTGGAAGAAACATATTCTATCCCATTCTTTCTCTCAACACTTTTTTATCTACAATCCTTCTTGAAATGCCTAGGTTTACTACATTTCCAACATTTCTTTAAGGATTTTCTTGAGTATTTAGATCTACCTCTCGATTTATATTTCCCACTCAAGGAATTATTTTTATTTCTATCTAGGGTGAATCCTCTTATAGATAAGGCATATGTTCTCTATTTTCCCATGGTTTTCCTCCTCATTTGATGACAAGGATGCAACCACAACATAAAAAATTAATGTGGTTGGATTACTACTGATAATTATCCCATGAATCTAGCAATGAACACAATAAACTAATGTACTTATCTTCATCTCAAATTTTAATATATGTAGACAACAATTTACATACCATAGTATTGAAGGAATTTGGATTCTCAATCATCGAGTCTACATCGTTTATCCTCAAGAGGCACATGATCTTCTAGTTTTCCTTGATGATGGGTGGAGTGTCCACTCGAAATGTTGAACATTTCAAAACTATGTACACAATGCTTATCCATAAATACTCTCTAACATTATGTCTAACTATGAAAAATTACACTCTTAGAAAGTTTTATTTACCAAGGATATAAATTGATATATAGCATTGGCTTATCACATAGCACCTTGATTGTATCTTCTCTCAAGGAATTCAATAACATTAAATATGAAAGACACAATCAAATTATGTTCCTTACCTTCCTATCCAACTTTGTCCAATATTCTATTGAAATACATATAGGTTCAATACCTAGATCCACAACAACCCACTAATATTTGTCTATCAAAAGATTCTCCATCTTGAGCTTCCATCTGTAAAAAAAATTCCCATTAAATTTTTCAATATCTATTTTAAAACTACTCACCATTTTCTTTCACCATAAGAATCACCACTATAAATATCCCACTAAAACCAAGTTTATCTCATATCCAAGATAACCAAACCCTTAGAAACAAAGGCATCCCCCTTAAAACAATAACTTCTATGATAAAAAAAGTAGCTTTTAAAAATCTACAATACATAAATTCATACACATATTATTTATAAAACAGAAAGAAAACAATAACGATCACACATCATACTCAGAAAATTTCGTTGAAAACCCTTACTAAGAAAACCAACAAATTTTTAGATCTGCATCTCTAACTCTCATTGTATTAACTTCACCTTTACAGTACAATATACAGGATCCCACGACATCCAAAATCCCTAATCCATTGACTTGTATTAGATTACAACCTTAATTCCTTAATAAAAGTTAGAAAATTGTGTCAAAACCGCCCAAAAAACATTTTTAGGGGTCTCTACACGTGACAAAATGTAATAACACATGGGGATAATCGTGCAAAGAATATAACACATACCCAAAAAAAAATCATACAAACATTTATTCCATATATCTACTTCATTATTAATCAATATGGAATCCATCATGAACCAATAGTCCTATTGAACTTATGAAACGGCCAAAGCCACAAATAATACCACATTTATAATTGTTATGGGAATTATGAGCTTTTGTAGAAAATTCATTACATATTATTAAAAAATGGTTGAACTCTTACATTATTATCAAATCAGAGGGATGTTTATCAAAACAAGGAATAAAAGAGTGCATTCCAACAACTCAAAGAATGATTATGCTCCAATATTGTCTTATGTTTTCCCAATCTATAAGAGATGTTTGAAACTAAAATAAATGCTTCATAATAAATCATTGTTGTTGTTCTCAAATAAGGAGGTCAATGAATGGTCTGTCACTTAGAAGGTATATTAGATGTGAATGATAGTGAAGTCTATGCAGTAATTCAAGGGGTTGGGAAGAATAATAGAGAAAACATTATGAGACATTATATTTTGATTAAGGAACAATCGTCTATATATACCAACATCCTCTATTTTTCTTCTATTCACAGTCAAAATTGTACTCTAAATATAACCACTTAAAATGGGCTACATATATTCAACGATTTCATTTACTAATTAAGTCTAAAAATGAGATATCTATTGAGGTTGTGGACTTTTTGAGCTTCACTTTCATTTAGACATTGAATATTATATACCTTCATTTTACAGGTCATGAGAAACACAAATATATATATATTGTAATGCCCCTAGTTGGAAAATGTAGGGAGTGTAAAGCAAAACTAACTAAGGGATTAATTGTGTCAATAAAGTGTTAATTAAACAATGATGATTTAATGAATTTAATTAAGTGAGTTATTAATTAAGTTAAATAATATAATTGTGATTAACTAACTAAATATTTAATTACAAAATTACATTTAATGACCTGAGAAATAGATTTGAGAGATCACTGTTAAATGTTATAAAAATGGTTGCGTATGCAGAGAAGGAGAGCCTGTTAGTCCCGAGAAGATAAAACATTAATGAAGGGATAAGGGACGGGGAAGAGGGCAGGTAGGGGAGTAAAGGAGGAGTCGGTGAAGGAGGGATAAGGGAGAAAGGGAGGTGGTCGTGAGGGCGATTCAACATGGGAGGAGGATGGATTCTGGGAGGATTATGATTTTTCTGTGAGCCGAGAGTTTTTGGCTGGGACATATGATCAGATTGAGGCATGATTTCTGGCTGTGACTTTGGACTAGTTGAGCCACCGAGTTGCTGGAGGTTTTGGGCACAGGGGCCAGGATATCCATAGATATCCTGGAGCTAGGTCGTTTTCCTAGTTGGCAGGGTGGACATTAGCTTTGGGCAGTTATTCTTTGTTTGTGGCAAGATTGGACTGTGTAGCAGGTAGCAAGAGAGCAACAACAAGGCAGCAAGGCAACGGAAATTAGCATCAGAACTAGGTAACTTGTTAAGTTATGTATTTATTTCATTCTGCCATGAAATAATTATTCATTGATAAATCTATGTTACTGAAATTGCTGTTACGAAAATCAGTATTTTGCTATGAAGTTATTGTCTCAGTTTATTGAATAAATTGCTTATGAAACTTAATGATGTTTAGAACTATCTGGTTGTTACATATGGTATCAGAGTGTCTTAGTTCGAAATCTAGGCCTACGGGCCAAAACCCCGAGTGTTAACTCCAGCTACGCTAAAACTACAAACAAAACACGTTCAGTTTGACCCGATATGACTGATATAGTATCAGAGAATATACTCAGGATAGCACCCCTATATTATCCAAGCAAATGGTCTCATGTATATCACAAGTAATTACTTTGGGCAATATTCTGTAACTGGATCATGTATGGTCACTACAGTTTTAGTCTGAACATTCAAAGGAATGCCTTTAAAATAGTGGCAGCAAACCGGATAGTTGGAAGGATCACTTCCCACAAAATGACTATCCTTAAAACAGCCTGAACAAAGCTATTGAGCACGAAAAACAGAGATGATAACTTAATTTTATTTTGAGCAATACTTGTCAATGAAGTTTCGGGTAGAATAGACACCCGAAATCGATGAAAATGTTGAGGGAAACTTCTGTCTAAGGCTTGAAGTTGGTAAGAATTAATAACTACACGAAGTATACTAAATAAAATGCAAAAGGACTGTTGCAAGACCTTGAAAAGGCCTACTTCACCTCGAACTTACCTAAATGAGGAACTGCCAATGCGCAGTCAGGCAAAAGAAATTTAGAAGACTTGTATCGCATAAGAATAGTATAAAATACTTGCCTGTATTAGCCCTGGAAAAATCTTAAATAACGTAAACTCTCATGAACAATAGACCAATACAAATTTTGACCGTACCAAAAGAACGGTTTTAACACCACATAATGCTCATGCAACTATCATTATCCCCAACGGAGAGTTGTCTATTACGCCGGAGAATGGATCTGAGCCGTCAGATCATGGACGAATACTCGACAACCGTCGGATCTACAGGGAGTTGCGAGGGAG
>JASDQU010949376.1:0-21423 GCA_032191745.1 Picea mariana | reverse complement strand
ATATACCCCTTTCTCTCCCTCACTATGTATCCCCTTCCCTCTCCTTTTCTCTTTGTACCTTCCAACCTCTCTCTCTGTTTCATTCACTCACTCTCGCTCTCCCCCCTACATCCCCGTATCTTCTCCTCTCTCTCTGAATTCTCTCTTTTTCTCTCACTTTCTCACTTTCTCACTCACTTTATATCTCCCCCTCTCCCTCTCTCTCTCTCCCCCCTCTATCCCTTGTTCCCTCTCTCCATATTTTTGTTTGTCTCTCCCCACCTATTCCCCCATCTCTATATTTACCTCTCTCTCTTCCTACCTCTCTTTCTCTCTCTCATGTTCCCTACCTCATCCCCTAGTTCCACACTCTCTCTCCCTCCCTTTTTCCTTCCTTCCCTTTGTATTTCTCTCTCCCCCTTCCCCTTTCTCCCCCTTTATCTCTTTACCTCTCTCTCCTTGTCTCTCTCTAACTCCCTACATCCTCCCATCTCTCTCTCTCTCTCTACCCCTCTCTCTCTATATCCCTATTACTCACATCTTGATATCTCCCTCCCTTTTCACCTCTCTCCCTTCCTCCATTTTTCCCTCTCTCTCTATCCCTTACTCTCCCCCATTCTCTCTCCCTCTCTCTCTCTCTCCTACATTTACCTTTGTCTCACCCTCACTCTATCTTTTTCTCTCCCTCTTTCTCTCTCCCTCTCTCTCTCTCTCTCACACACACACACACACTCACTCTCTCTCTCCCATACTCTCCCTCCTTAAATCTATATCTCTCTCTACACCCCCTCTCTCTTGTTCTGTATCTGCCTCTCACTCTTTTCCTCTCTCTCTCTCTCTCTCTCCTCTGACCGCCCTCTTTGGCTTCCCCCTACCCCTCTCTCTCTCCCCTCTCCATATATATAATTATTTTCCTCTCTCTCTCTTTATCCCTATATACTACTCTCTCTCTCTCTACGCTTTTTCTCTCCCAACCTGTTCCCCCATATCTCTCTCTCCCTTCCTCTGTTTCTCCCTCTCCCCTTCCCTACCTCACTCCCCAATGCCACACTCTTTATTTCTCCTTTTTTCCTTAATTCCCTTCGTTTTTCTCTCTCTCCCTTCCCATTTCTCGCCCCCTTCTCTCTTTACATATATCTCCTTGTCTCTCTCTAACTCTCTATGTATTCCCATCCATCTCTCTCTCTCTATTACTGACATCTTGATCTCCGCACCTCCACCTTTCACCTCTCTCCCTTCCTCATTGTTTCCCTCTCTCTATATCCCTTAATCTCCCCCCCTATTTCTCTTTACCTCTCTCTCCCCCCTCCCTCTCTCTCTCTACCCCATCCCTCTCTCTCTCTCTCTCCATATTACTCTACACCTCTCACTTTATCTCACCCTCAATCCCTCTTTCTCTCCCTCTCTCTCACTCACTCACTCTCTCTTTCCCCCACTCCCCCCTATTTTTTTTAAAATATCTATCTCTCTCTAAACACCCTCTCTCTCTCTCTCTTCACTTCCCCCCCTCTCTCTTTAAATATCTATCTCTCTCTATACCACCTCTCTCTTGTGATATATATTTCTCTCTCCCTCTCTCTCTTCCCTCAACCTCTCTCTCTCTCTCTTCAAATCTCCCCCCCTCTCTCTCCCTCCATATATTTATCTCTTTCATCCTCTCTCTCTCTCTCTCTCACACACACACACTCACACACCTCTTGTAATATCCCAAGGTCGAGACTCGAGTGTAATTATGAATGTAACATGTTTTGTAGGCAGGTGATCCAAGTAATTATAATCTGGTAGGATTATATGGTTATTAGGCTGGAGATACTAGATGCTAAGGCTAGTGGGACGAATTTGGTATATGCAATTATGTATATTATTAATAAAACGCATCCATGTGTGTATACCAACCACGAAGAAAAAGTTATGGGGGAATAATCTCCACTAGGTAGGGAAAGGGATGGGGTTATGAATCTAGGAAAGAGGGGCTAAACTTGAGGACTTAACCCAAGGGAATATTATAATGTATTTCCGAAAAAATACTAAAGTTGGGGAATAAACCCAGTGATCCTAAGTTCCTTTGGGGAGAGGAACAAACTCCAAGTGGAGAGGAACGATCTCCTAGAGAGCCAAGTGTCCCCATAACACATGCAAATTTATGTGGGGATTTCCACCATTATGGCGTTCACTCTCATGATCCCATCTCTCTCTCGATTTGGAAACATGACCATTCTCACCATTCTTCTCACCATTTTTCTTTCCCTCAACATTCTGACCAGTCTGGCCATTTTTTGTTTCTCGCGAGATCATCCTTAGGATTCTATCCATCCCTTGATCAGTTCACGCATGCACCGATCAAGCACATAGCCAGATCCAATTTCGTCATTGTGACACTCTGTAATTTGTTTTTTTCATCCCTTTGCCTTACCCAATTTTTGTTGTTGTGGTTTGAAGAAGCATGTTGTCAGGCCTATGAGCAACTCTCTCTAGGTGAGAGAGTTTGTTGGGGAACTGATTCCTCCTAGAGGGAGTCGAGCAGTGTTAAGCCCTAAATAGTGGCTCATTACCACTTAATTGGGGCATATTACATTAGTAATATTATTTTATTTATGTTGGCTTTATTTCATTAGTTGTAATTATACCTCCTAGTCTCCTATATATACCAAGGAGACATTTTCATTTGGAATCATCTTGGAATTGTACATTTATGTGGGCATAAGGAGGTTGTCCCCTCAAAGAGGCTTATTACCTGAATTTCTCTCTTTTTCAAGGTGTTGAGTACTTATTCTGAGGTTTTTCTATTCTATATTGGTATTTGGTTCTTAACATATGGTATCAGAGCTCAAGGTCTTGGGGTTTTGATGCTACATCTATGACACCTTGGAATTTTTGCTATACCTTTTTTTCTACAATGTTTTAGAAGGAATGGACTGGAGGATATTTAGTAGACGGATCAAGGTATGTTGGTTTAAAATTTCATCTCCCGAGGCCTTATACTTTTGGAGATACAACCTGTGGAAGATAGGGTTCTGGAATCATCCTGAACTGAATCATTGCGGAATTTTCACTATAAAATGTTTTATGTAACATTTCAGACCCTGAAATCTGGAGGAAATTTATAGATATTAGTAAGGTGTATGTGGTAAAAATTTCATCTTTTGGGTCCTCATACATTTTTATATATACGCTGTGAAATATAGGGTATTTGACTAGCCCTATTGACTAGTCTCAAGAAGGTGTTCTAGGTAAAACAATAATAACTTCTTCCTAGAGTATCCAAATTGAATGAGACCAGTTGCATTGGATAGTGGGCAGTCTCTAGTATTTTTGGTACAAGTTTCAAATTTTTATATCAATTATTTTGTGTGGGGAACACTATAAACATTAGATCTCCTGGAATGACCAAAAATCAACATGTTGTGGGGAAGTTACTATAAATTCCATTTGGCACATCCAATTTTGATCAGACCTGTGGAATTGCAGAGAATAAACATCATTGAACTACCAAAAAGAAAGTTTCATACCCATAAGGGCCAAAACTTTGGAGATACAATAGAAGAAATGTTGTCTAGCAGAACCACCTCAAAATCAAGGTTCAAAAGTGATACCTGGCCAACATGCCACCCAAAAAGGGAACTTCTACACCAAATAAGCCTCCAGAAAATCCTACATGGACTCTTGATGAAGGTGACGAAATGCGTAGGGACATAAATGATTTAAAAAATAAGATAGTGACAAAAGATGAACTACAAGAGATGATGGATTCAACGAAAACTAAGTTTGAGGCAATAAATACTAAGATGGATGGTTTAAAAGGGGAGATCATGGAAGGATTGAAACACTTCCTAATATAGAGGACACCTGAAAGTGAAAATGTATCCCATGATATTCATGATGAGGACACAAGGAAGGTGAATCCAGAATGGAGAAACTCCAACTTTGGGTTGAAGCCCAACCACATTTCTAAGATCGATATGAGAAAGTTTGATGGCAAGGACCCAATCAGATGGATACTTCATATGGAGCAATTCTTTGATCTACATAATGTGCCACATACACAAAAGGTATGAATTTCTTCTTTATATTTAGAACCCAATCATTTGTATGGTATCGATGGCTTTGTTCTCACAAATCACTCGTCACTTGGACAATTTTCATGGAAGAAATGATAGCACACTATGAGGATACAAGGAGCAATACCTTCTTTATCCAATTGATAAATTTCAAGCAAAAGGGTTCAGTTACAGAGCACATTGAGAACTTCCAAAGATTGAATATAAAGGTAACAGATATTCCAGGTGAGAACTTGATTGATGTATTCATAGGAACTTTAAAGGATAAAATTCAACATGAGGTTCGCCTTTGGGAACCCAAATCATTGGAGAATGAAATTAGGTTGGCAAGAAATGTTGAAAGTAAAAATATGGCTATGGCTACTAGAAGGACCAATCCTAACATCTATAGAGAGAATAATGCTCCTTCTTCTAAAACACCTAAACCTACAAGGTTGACACTTCAACAACTAGAGGAAAGAAAAGCAAAAGGTTTATGCTTTAATTGTGACAGCAAATACAGTAAGGGACATAAGTGTGGTGAGAAGAAATTATTCTACATAGCTTGTGAAGAGGAAGAAGAACAAGAACAATAACAAGAACCATCTCAAGATGAAAATGTAGATGCAATTTTGTCTGAAGAGTTGACTCCCACGATATCGTGTAATGAATTGGTTGGAGTTATCACTCCTCAAACCCTCAAGATCGAAGAATATATCAAAAAGAAAAAGGTAATAGTCCTAATTGATTCTGGTAGTACTCATAATTTCATTCACTATAAATTAGCCAAAGATCTCAATTGCTTTGTATATCCAATGC
The DNA here is from genome assembly GCA_032191745.1 of Picea mariana. Classification (NCBI taxonomy): domain Eukaryota; kingdom Viridiplantae; phylum Streptophyta; class Pinopsida; order Pinales; family Pinaceae; genus Picea; species Picea mariana. The sequence continues at coordinate 16,588 of JASDQU010949376.1, read as the reverse complement.
CAAAGTTTCAAGTAATGATTGCAAATGGAGGAACTATTAAATGCTCAAGAAAATGCAATAAGATCAATCTTACTATGGGGGAATATGTAATGAATAGTCCAATGACTGCTATACCCATGGGTGGTGTTGACGTTGTTCTAGGAATCCAATGGCTACATTCATTAGGAACAATCACTTTTAATTTTCAAGAACTTTTCATGAAATTTTCATTGGAAGGAAAAGAAATTGAGTTAAGAGGTATCACAGGGAAACCTGGTAAGGTGATAATCTCTAATGGAATGAAAAAAATATTGAAAAAGGGGCATCAAGGTGTTATTGCACAACCATTCTCACTAGATGTTCAAACCTCTAAGCCATCTATTCCTCAAGATCTCCAAGGGATCATTGATAAGCATTCCAAAGTATTTGAAGATATTCCCAAAGGTCTTCCACCCACTCGAAATCATGATCATGATATTCACCTAATTCCTAGGAGTGTTCCTCCTAGCATTAGGCCATATAGATACCCTTATGCCCAGAAGAGTGAAATTGAGCACATGGTTGAATAAATGTTAGAGGCTAGCATTATTAGACCTAGCCAAAGTTCTTACTCTACACCAGTGGTAATGGTATTCAAGAAACATGACTCATGGTGTATGTGTCCAGATTATAGAGAGCTCAACAAGATCACTATTAAATATAAGTTTCCCATTCCTGTCATTGATGAATTGTTATATGAACTACATGGAGAAATTTATTTCACAAAGTTGGATCTTCATTCAGGGTATCATCATATTAGAATGAAGGAAGAAGATATCCCAAAAACAACATTCCGAACTCATGAAGTCCATTATGAATTTTTGGTCATGCCTTTTGGCCTTACAAATGCACCTTCCACATTCCAAGGGTTGATGAATTCCATTTTCAATCCCTTCCTTCGATAATTTGTGTTAGTATTTTTGATGATATACTAATCTATAGAAAGTCTTGGGAGGATCATGTGTGACATGTTGACAAGGTGCCACAACTACTAAAGGAGAAGCAACTATATGCCAAACCATCCAAATGTTTCTTTGGAGTGAAGGAGGTAGAGTATTTGGGTCATATTGTATCTCATGAAGGTGTCAAGGTAGACCCTAAAAAGATTAAGGCCATGATGGACTGGCCAATTCCCAAAACATTGAAGAATCTTAAAGGATTTTTGGGTTTGATAGGTTACTATCACAAGTTTGTTCGACACTATGGAAGAATAGAAACACCTTTAATGACACTAACTAAGAAAGATTTGTTTTCATGGACTCCAGATGCAACTAAAGATTTTGAACAACTTAAAGAAGTGATGTGAAAAGCTCTTGTATTGACCACTACAGACTTCACAAAAACCTTTATTTTGGAATGTGATGCCTCAGGAAATGGAATTGGTGTTGTCCTAATGCAAGAAGGAAGGCCCCTAGCTTTTGAAAGTTGACCACTCAACGGAAATGACTTACACAAACCCATTTATGAGAAGGAACTGATGGAAATACTACATGCATTGAAGAAATGGTGTCCTTACCTAATAGGTAGGCACTTCAAGGACAAAATAGATCATGATAGTCTTAAATACTTCTTGGAACAAAGAATATCTTCAGAAGAACAACAAAAATGGGTAACCAAGATATTGGGTTATGATTTTGAAATCGTCTATAAAAAGGGGAAGAAAAATGTTGTGGTGGATGCACTCTCAATAAAGGATGAAGATGTTGAGGCCTTTCTCCGTGCTATCTCGATCATCCAACCGAATTGGATAATAGAAGCAAGGTATGAATGGAAGAATGGAGAAAAAGTGTGGACTCTCATTCAAAGGTTGCAATAGGATTCCAGTACATCATACACATTTACATGGAAAAATGATTCACTATGGTACAAAGATCGCTTATATATATGTAAGAACTCCCAACTAAAACAAAAGGTACTATTGGAATTGCACACCTCTCCATTAAGAGGGCACTTGGGATTTTTGAAAACCCACCATAGGGTCAAGAAGGATTTTTTTTGGGATGGCCTTAAAACTGATGTTCAAAGGTTTGTGGAAGAATGTTTGGTTTTCCAACAAAATAAGGTGGAAACAATTAATACCCTGGGTCTTTTACAACCATTAGCCATCTCAAGTCAACATTGGGAGAAGGTTTCCATGGATTTCATCACAGTGTTACCGAAGTCTGAAGGAAAGAGTGTCATCATGGTGATTGTTGATAGACTGACCAAGTATGCACACTTTTGTGCACTCTTTCATCCCTTCAAAGCCAGTACAGTTTCCACTGCATTCATGGATACAGTTCAAAAGCTACATGGAAACCCAAAGATTATTGTAAGTGACAGAGATCCCATCCTCACTGGACATTTTTGGACATAATTATTTTCTTGTTTGGGTACTCAATTGGCTCATAGCTCATCCTATCATCCTCAATCTGATGGACAGACTGAGATAGTGAACAAATGTCTAGAAGGCTACCTTCGTTTCTTTGTCTCTGATAAACAAACACAATGGTTCAAATGGTTACCCTTGGCAGAATGGTGGTATAACACTTCCTTTCATACTGCAACAAAAATGACACCATTTATGGCACTCTATGGATATCACCCTCCTTCCATCACTTCTTCTCTAAAATACAAATCTAAGGTTCAAGCAATGGAAGATCACATCGAGCATCAACAACAAGTTCTCCAAATAGTAAAGGACAACCTGACCATGGCACAAAATCGCATGAAACAACAAGAAGATCAACATCATAGTGAAAGAAGTTTTGAAGTAGGGGATTGGGTGTTTTTAAGACTACAAACATACAAACAGATGTCCCTCAAGCAAGACAAGAAGGATAATAAATTATCACCAAAGTAATATGGTCCTTATAAGGTGTTGCAAAAGATTGGTACTATGGAATACAAATTGGAGTTGCCTGCATCTGCACGAGTACACCCAATTTTCCATGTTTCATGCTTAAAGAAGGTTATAGGTGACAAGATCCTAGTTCAAACTATATTGCTAGAACTTGACAAGGAAGGAAAAATCATATTGGAGCCAAAATCCATCACTGACACAAGAATTTGCTAGATGAGGAACAGATCCATTTCAGAGTATCTCATTAAATGGAGGAAAGTACCTGTTGAAGATTCCACTTGGGAAGATGAGTCTTTTATACAAAAGAATCCAGAGTTACTCAAGCATTGCAGACAACACTTGTCTCAAGAGGAGGGGCATGTTAAGCCCTAAATAGTGGCTCATTACCTCTTAATTGGTGCATATTACATTAGTAATGTTATTTTATTTATGTCAGATTTATTTCATTAGTTGTAATTTTACCTCCCAGTCTCCTATATATACCAAGGAGACATTTTCATTTGAAATCATCTTGGAATTCTACATTTATGTGGGCATAAGGAGGTTTCCCCCTTGAAGAGGATTATTATCTAAATTTCTCTCTTTTTCAAGGCGTTGAGTACTTATTCTGAGGTTTTTCTATGCTATATTGGTATTTGGTTCTTAACAAGAAGCAACTACAGAGATCTAAGAATTCTTGGTCCGATTTGTTGTTGAAGCCCTGGAAGGGAAGTGGAAAAACCAATGGACTCTGAAACACTGAAAGTGTTTATTTCCTAGGGTGGGACATGCATGTGGGGAATGATATTCTGTGAGCTGTGGGTGTAAGTAGGTTCATTGGAGAGAATCTTTCCTGTTGCATTGTGCTGCTTCCCATAGCCTCCGCCTAGTCTAGGAATACTTTTCACCGGGGTGGAGTTTAGTCCCATCTCGGGGGTGACCCACTGCTGAGAGTGATGAGAAACATGGTCTACTGATGGGAGGTTCATGGAAGGTATGAACACAGTTGGTTTTCTTATATTAAAATATAAGTACCATTTCCAAGTTTGGTTACATGTTGTGTATTTATATATGTTGTTAGATTTATTGGTTTTGCATGTGATTACTACATGTATGTTTTTACTTTTATTTCTGCATTATGTTGTGTGATAGAAAAACATAAATCGTCTATTAAATTTGTATGTGCTATTGTCACTTCCGCATGAATATGTGTATGAACAAAATGTTTATATCTGGTTAAATTTTCATTATATATATATATATGCATATTCTAGCATGATAGTTTTCTGGAGTAGCATGGTCGGGCCTGGGTGGTCGGGGATGTTACAAATTGGTATCAGATCCATGGCTTCAACACTGAGCCTGGATGGGCCATGTTAGTGGTTAATTAAACAAAAGTTTCAAAGTGAATTGTTGTCAAAATAGACAAAATATGAGTTAAGAGCGCCGCTGGGTGCCAAGAGAATACCTTTGTCGTGTTATGAAGCTCAGGAGGTATAATGGTTTATGGAATGGAAACAGATAAATAAGACGCATCAAACGTTGTGTTGGGAAACAAGGTTTTAATGGCATGTAAGATCTGGGTGGGGGGAAAGGCCAACTTTTCCAGCTGTCAGATCTGGAAAAAGGTGCATGCGAGTTAGCCTCCAAGTCTATCGGACTTCACGACTTCGGCGAATTTTATGTGTTATAGAGAAAAAGGGGTCAAATCCTGAAGTTCCAAAGTCCCAGAGGGGATCTACATCGTAGATCCAAGGAGAAGTGATACCATTGGATTTTACCAAGGACTGATCAGAACCGTTAGATTGATTCAAGAGCATGACGTTAGGCACAGCAGTGAAAAACCAGATCTCAGTTGTCATATCTACGCGCAGCTAATTGTGAGATGTAGATCTCATAGCAGTTCGAAAATTTGACACTTCAAGAAAAATGGAGTGTGCTAGAGTAAAAACTCCTGAAGTCTCTAAGTCCAGAGTTGATCCAGACCGTTCATTAAAGGAGTCATGTGTCCATAGATCAACGTATTCAAGAGTTCGTAATTTAGGAGAAATAAAGTATGCTAAGGCGAAAACTCCCAAAGTCCCGAAGTGCAGAGTTTGTCGGACCGTTCATCAAAAGGGACATGTGTCGAAAGATTGGCTTGTTCAGGAGTTTGACGTTGGGGAGAAACAATGTGTTCTAAGGATAAAACTCCTAAAGTCCCAAAGTCTGGAGTTAATCTGGACCGTTGATCAAAAGGGACACATGTCGGCAGATCAACTTGTTTAGGAATTCGACATTCGAGAGAAACAAGGTGTGAATAAAGTGAAAAAAATAGAAGTATCGAAGCCCATAGTTCATCTAGACCGTTCATAAAAGGAGACTTGTGTCAGAAGATCATCTTGTTTGGGAGTTTAGCATTCAAGAGAATTAGAGTGTGCTAGTGTGAAATGTCTCGACGCCCCGAAGCCTGAAGTCCTGAAGCCAAAGAAAAAAAGTGGCATGGCATGATGACATCTCCAGTGGTGATGTGGACCTTTAATAGAAATTACATGTGCCACCACCTTAGTTGTTGACAATTGTACTCTGTGGACCATGGAAGGTAAGAAATTTTGGCAGTTTGGCGTTCGGGAGAATTGGAGTGTGCAAGTGTAAAATATTCCGAAGGTCAAAGTCCCAAAGTGATGTGGCTTGCTGATGTCACTAGGGATGATGTGGACACATGGGATGTGTGCCACATTCCAGTGAGTTAAGAACCTTTGGAAGATAGAAATTCCAGTTATAATGTTACACATGTCATCCACCATATTGGGCCCTATGTCCACTTCTAGTATTTCACCACGTGGAACTCCTCTCGAGAATGGGTAGTGGCACCCCTGATGAGTACATAAAGTAGTTAAAACCTTGGAAAATAATTTAACTAGACTGAGCCCATAATGAATTGACCAAAATATATGTGTGATGCTAGATCATGATGTCCAAAGACTTGGTACTCCAGAGGAAAGGTGTTATAGTTAGCATTGAGTAGAAAACTCTCGAAGGCCAGATTTAATCTCAACCGTTGGTCATAGGAGACGCGTGGCGTAAGATCCTAAGGTCCAGAGACTTGACACTCTAGAAGAAATGGCTCATGATTGAGTGGGAGAAAGAAATCCCTGAAGTCCTGTAGCTCTGAAGTGACATGACGTGATGACATCACCGGGGGTGATGTGGAAGTATTCGAAGATTCATGGTTCAGAAGTTTTGGGTGTGCCAATGTGAAATCCTCTGAAGTCATGGAACCCCTAATATCTGAAGTCCTAGAGCCAGGAATTCCCGAAGCAGTGGATCTGATGTGGAATGATGATGTCACCTAGGTGACGTGGATATCCCATAGGCATGTCCGGTATCATATGAATTTGTACTTGGAAACAATTGCAATAGTCTAGAGGCTTGGCACTTTGGAAGGATTGAGAGTATGGACAGTCTGAAACTCCCAAAGCTCGGAGTTCCATAGTAAATATCAGTCATTGGATGATGGGAATTCGAGGACCATTGATCCACCCCACTTCGCGAGTTCGCCAATGCGGCACTCCGGGAGATTTGTTGTGATGTGTTTTGGAAACCGTCGAAGCCCGGAGTCTTGGAGCTCCTATCCACCGTAGACTTGAACATGGATGATTTTAAGGATGGAAATTTATTTTAAAATGTAGAAACCTTGGCGAATCTTACTAATCCTTCATATGCCAACTTTAAATGTTTGGCAATATTTTTGTAAAAATATTCAAATTTCTAAGGATTTTATATAGTTTTTATAAAAATTTGGCGATTTTTAAGGTAAAATAATTTTATCTTATAGAATTTGGGTGAATTATTTTTAAAATGGGGAATTTCTTTTTTGAAAAAACCATGGAAAATTAGCCCATGAGCGAAATTTAGCCCCTAAAATCATCCCTAGACTTGAACAGGGAATGTGGACTATAGATCCACCATCCGTTGCGATTTCGCTAGCTCAATATTTTGTGAGGTTTGTGATGTGCGAAAAGTCAAATATTTGAAGCTACAGAGACTCGAAGTTTCAAGGCTCTGGATAAGCACCCAACTATTATCTCTTGGTCATAGTCATGGTCACAACCATGGTCACATGCGAATTAAGGGATGAAGAAAAAGTGGTCAGCGCACGAAAGTGAATTATAGAACACAATAGGGATCAGATATAGAGCCGTGGGGATTCTTGATCGACAAAGACCCATAGAAAATGGATATTGATATTATTTTGTTGAATCAGATTGTTTAAGTTGTACTGGAGAATTATTAAGTCTAATAGCCTGAAAAAAATTCAGTTGGCTGCACATTTTTGTAGAGATAGCAATAGTCAGAACTGAACAAAATTGTTACATAGTGCAGAGGAATGGAGGAGGCATAGGATGCTTACAGCCCAGAGGATGAATTTAGAGGAATGGAAGTCCATTTGGGAGTTGAAGGAACAAACTCCAATGGGCATGGAGAAGAAATAGATAAACACGTGAGCATGATGAAAATCATTAAACATTTGCAAAAAGATGTCTAAATTCACCAAACAGATAATGAAAGGCTTAAGAGAGCCAGGGAGAAACATGAAGAATTCAATATGAAGTTAATACGGAGCATGGAAAGAATTGAAAAGAAGTTGGATAAAGAAAGTGGATCCATCAAATTAGGGAGCCACAGGTCCCCTAATGAGGAAGGAAGAGAAAGAAGTGGTAACAGACATCACCGACACTCCCAAAGGCATTCCAAAAGAAGGACACACAACAAGTCAAGTCCATATCCTACCAGAAAGCATAGGAGGTTTGAAGTGGATGAACTGAAAGGTGAAATGAATAAGATCAAGCCTCCTACTTTTGATGGAGAGCACCAGAATGATGAATATGTTGAGACATGGTTACTTGGCATAAGGAAATATTTCCAATTGTATAATTATTCCTCTCATGCAGAAGGACGAATTGCAATTTATTAGTTGAAAGGAAAGGAATCCATGTGGTGGGATCAACTTGTGCAAGTGAAACACATCAAAGAGAAGGATGTCATATGGAAGGAATTCAACAAACATTTTGAAAGGAAGTACTTAACCAAGAGATACTATGACAAGAAGATGAAAGAGTTATTTGAACTTAAATTGGGTAGCATGGCTATAGATGAATATGAAAGGATATTTCTAGAGTTGTTGAATTATGTCCCTTTCATTAAGGATGAGACAATCAAGATCCAGAGATATCTGAGTGGGCTGCCATCTTTTATCAGTGACAAAATCCAGTATGATGATCCTAAAACTATGGAAGAAACCATAAGGAAGGAAAATTTTTTATATGATCAACATAGGGGAAAGCTTACTTTCCAAAGTTCTTGGGATGATAAGAGGAATTTTAAGGAGCAGAGGAAGAAGGGGAGAAAACCACCATTTTTCAGAAATTGTCCTCAAGGAAAACCAATTTTGAGGGAGCTTGTTCGCCCTTGATGAAGTTTTGGAGAACCTTGGTCACGTTTGATCAGTTTTGGGACTTCGACAGGATGGTCGAAGGCGGAGGGCAAAGAGAAGCGGAGATCGTGGGATCTTGGCCCCTTCTTAGGGATTTTTTGGGTTTAGGGTTTATGTAATGGGTATGGGATGTCGACCCATGGGTTTACCCATTCCTTGGCCCCTTTTGTAATGTATAAATAGAAAGATAGGTGATGTAAGAAACACACTAGATCTAGAAGAGACATGGTGATAACTGATATATTTTGTTGAGTGCAAGTGATGTAAGTAGTTGGATCTATGTGATTGAGTTATCTTTGTGCATATTGTGTGCATGAGAACTTGCAGAGCTAAGTGAAAGTGACTATAAAGAGGCTTTGTGCTGTAACCTAGCTCAGGGAAGGAGGGTCTGGCAAGGTGCGCGCAGATCTCCTATCCTATGTAGAGTGCGTTCTTGTGGCTATGTTCTTGTAGAATATTGACAGAAGACAATAAATAAGAGAAGAGTTGGTGGACGTAGCCCCACACTGGGGTGAACCACGTATATCCTGTGTTTTTTTGCTTTGTGCATTATAGTTATTATGTTATTGATATTATTTATGATTAGTGCAATAATATATGTTAGATGCACCTGATATAGTAGTATCTTAGTGCTTAGTAATGGGAATGAATACTAGATCATATCTATTTCTATATGCTGATTGCTTGAAGATGTTAGATCTTGTGTAATATTGCATTGTTCTGTAATTAGGGTCTTCTCCTGTGATGTGACTAAGGGTTAAATACTGATGAATGTTAACTGCTAATTGCTCTGTTAGGTATTGTAATCACAGCTCTATGTCCCAGCTAGGTTGTAGACACTTGAGTCCTACAACCATCCCTCCCTCTACCTCGGGTGAGACTTCATCTTCTTCGTAGGTGTTGCCGAGAGGGTCGGTAGTTAGGGTTTTGTTGGTGTGTTGCTGAAGCGTTGAACCCCGGGTCTGAACCTATGCCAACAGAGCCTAGGATGGTTGAAGTAGGTGGGAAAATTCCAAGGAAGACACCTATGGAATGTTGGGGTTGTAATGGAGATCATAAGTATATATATTTCCCTAACATAGAGGACAAGGTGAGAGTTGTTCACAATGTTCAACAAGCATAAATAATGGAGGACATGGGTAGAAGAGTACCAAGGATCTATGCATCCCTGGACAACAAGAAAAATGAGTTTCAATCACACATGATTGAAGTCGAAGGTATGATCAATAACCATGCCTTTACTATTTTAATTGATTTGGGGGCTAGTCATAGCTATATAGATCTTAAGGTAGTGGAAATATTTCTTTTTCCAAGAAGCAAGCATGGGAAATGTTGGTTGGTGCACTTGGCTATAGGAGCAAAGAGAAAGGTTGTTGAGTTGATTAAATCATGTCCAGTGGGCATGAATGGATTGAGTATCAAGGTAGATTTGAACATATTTACTTTGGGACCATATGATTTCCTAATCGGTATAGATTGGTTGGACCAACATCATGCCACGTTAGACTGTCATAACAAGGCATTCACTTGTTTGGATGAGGAAGGAAATCAAAGAGCATTCCAAGGAATTCCCAGGGCAGTTACTGTCTAGAAAATCTCACCAATGTAGTTAAACAAGTGTTACAGGAAGGGATGCCAATTATTTGCAGCCCATATGGGGGAAGTATCTAAAGATAAGGAGCCAAATTTGGAGGATAATGCAGTCCTAGAAGACTTTGAAGATGTTTTCAAGGAGGTACTAGGACTACCCCTTATTATCACTCTGCAAATTTTTTTTGGTTGATAGACAAATGACAGAGGTAACTATTTCAACTTACTTTAGAGACGGGAACTAGCCTGCTCAACTCGGAGAGGGATCTCTCGTGTCACTTGTTATTTCTTTGGCAATCAATGGCTAGATTTAGTTTGTTTTAGGGGTTTTTATAAAGTTGCTGGAAAGGAAGGGGAGGGACACTTAGGGATATGGAGTCGAAATTCTGAAAGTGAATGAAAACAATGACTAGTCGGTAGAAATATCCATAGGATAAATGTTAAATGAGGCAATGAATTTGAGTCATAAATTGTATTTAAAAAGGCTATAAGAGGAAGGTGAAAACAAATAACTGCATCAGAGCATTACTGAATTGAATTATGAATTAGCTAGGAAGAAAATTACACAGTTCAAATTGCTTAAGTCGAGAGCATCACAAGATGAATTTTGGGCCTTTAACTCTCCAATTTAAAGAGAAGAAAATGTAAATGGATTTAAAGAACACAAGAAATACATACAATGAAAGGAGAAAAAATTCATATCACCACCATTAGATTCTTTTCATAGAGACTTCAAAAGCTTCTGCATGTGTATTCAATTCAGCTCCAGAAAATTACAATTGAGTTTAGAAACAACTAAAAGGTTCCCTTGCACTTCTTCCAACACTTAATACATTGGGAACTCCTAATACTTATACAATTTCAAGTTCTTTTAGTTAGAAACTGATTACAATAGCTAAACTGAAACTTTTCAACATCTAAAACTCAGTACAATGATTACAAATGATAGTTTTTTAGAAAAATGATTCACGATCCAACTGTTGATTCCTCTGACGTTCCATCTCCTTCCTATGCCACATTCTCTTTGAAATGTCACTTATACTCTTTCAAATTTAATTCGATTTATCCATATTCTCATTTAAATATTTGGGAATAATATATTTGAATAAAAATAATTTCCAAATATTTTTCTATCCGGTAGAATTAAATTTCCATAATTTAATTCATGCCCGTGGTTTTGAAAACCATGTTTTTGTTTTCCCAATTTACCATTTCACTGTGAAAAACATTTACCGTGTCTTGTTTTTTCCAATTTACTGTTTCACTGTGAAAAACATTTGTGTCTTGTTTTTTCCAATTTATTGTTTCACTGTGAAAACCATTTACTGGTTTGTTTCCCATGGTTTTGGAAACCATGTCTTGTTTGCTATCTTTAATCTTATTCTTTTACTTTTGTAAAACCTTTGGATAAAAACTTACCGAAGTCTTCCTTTCACATGCATATTCCCATTTAATTATGTTCCATGGAAATAAACATTAATCTGTTTGATCTGTAAAATTTAAATTTTACCTCTGTAAAACAATTTCACCGTGAGGAAGAATTTCTTTTATTGGAAATTCCATAATGATTATTGAAACGCACTAGAAAAATGCCACACCTAAACCATATGATAAATGGTTTCATTTATTATATCGGTCTTGGGATGGACTGGTTTACTCCACACCACTTTTACTCCTGATATTCACCATGTAAGGACATGCCTCCCCAACAAAAAACCATCGGTTTACATATCGTCCCGCCTTCACATAATTAACCTCCGTGCTAATTCTCTGCTCAATATGTATGTGAGCCCTCCATCCACACTTTCACTTTTCTTCATTATAAACTGATATTTATGCCCATTATTTGATGTGATGCTATAAATTGAATATTGGATCAAATATTAATATAAACATATTTATATAATAATAAACCATTTTTCTATTTTCTAAGGACTTTGGGCATATGAGGCTTATCACATGACTTTGTGGATAGGATAAGGGTTCTTATGATTAATAAAAGAAACATTTTTAATTTTCAAAGGGAATATGAAAATAAGGGTAAAAATGAATGAAGTGATGGAACTGATGGATTTAGATAAGCATTTAGGATAGATATAGGTTTGGGATATTTTCCAGTTTTTTACTCATGGAGGACATGACTATTTTGGATGATCGGTCGAGTGAAGGATTTAAGTGATGGGATCTTGAAAGAGCTGGTGAAAAAGTTTTAAAATCTGAGTGGAAAGATAGCACGAGGACATAATGCTTTGGAAAAATTAATGCAAATTAGCATGTGATAACATTGGCTCCAAATGGGGATGCTATCATCCCAGTGAGGTAGAAAATAACTCGTAGAACCGGTGCCTGATCTATTGGGCTGCTCCCAAAACATGTGTGTGTACCCTGCACCAACCTATCACCAGTGTCTACTGAAAACCAAATTCTGTACACTGCTCTCAATTGGATACTGAACACTGAATGCACCATTAAATATGACTGTACATACTACTGAAAATCCAAACTGAAAAATGAGTTACCAACAAGCCTATTTTCACACTCCTATCTACTCTAAAACTGATTAAATGAATACTCAATCAAGTGATGCTAAAGTCCCAATGCATCCAATCAAGCAATTGGCTTCCCAATTATTCTTTGCTCACATTTTTCTTAAGTAGGAAGAAAAATGTAAAAGATGGAAGTTGAAAACAAAAATTAAATCCAAAATATGAGGTTATGAATGAAACAAGTTCCTCCTTCACTAATGACTATAATAGGATGGCCAAAGGATCTTGAAAACCATGAAAAATAATTTCTTCTTGATGAACAAAAACAAAAAGACAAGCCTCTTTCATAAGTGTTTGTTGATTTTTCTCGATTTCTTTTGTTCTGAGAACATTTTCAAATGAAATGGAAGCAATAGGTTTGTCTACTCTTCCATGCATATCAACAAAAACATTCATACATCCTTGAGCATCTTCAAATATGACAACCATATTATGTGCATCAAGGCTATCCTCTTGTTCATCAAACAATTCTGATTTGATTTTATTAAACTTTTGGAAATTTGCTTGAGGACTGTCATTTTGACTTTCAAATGAACGAAGGGGAATAAATTCCTGTTCATAATATTCTTGAAAAAATCTAACATCATGAACTATTTCACTGTCTAGAGTTCCCATGGATGCATTTTCAACACCATGATTTTCAAATGAATCAAATAAAAAAACTGCCTCTTCATTATCTTTCTATATTTCTGATTGGAAAGTGGCATACACTGTTTTGTTGCTTTTCTGGAACTCTATGTAATTTGTTTGTTCACTACTTGAAGTCTACATAGATGTAGTTTTAGAACCCTCATCCATGTCTAGGCCGCTTAGAATTTGAACAACTACATCATTCATAGGGGAAGAAAGACAACTTTGAAACACTTTGTCTTGTTGAATATCTTCATCAAGTTCATGAGAAGGAAAATGACTTTTAACAAAAATTTCTTGATCAACTTCATCTTCAGCCAAAGGAGAGGCTACTATTTGTTGTTGGGATGAATATTCATAAAGGGCTTGTATGATTTAATCATTTGTACACTCTTCATCACCAAAAACATTTTCAAGGTACTTAATGAAATGTTCACAAAACTCACAACAATCTTCAAACACCAAGAATGAAGGATTAGATTCTCCATAATGCTTAAAGAATGTTATATGGAAATATTTAAGAGAGTATAAGCTGTCTGGTTTTAAACCTTCATACCATAATCTTGCTTTCCCCTCTAGAGTAGCCATAAAAATTTTCATCGAACAATCCTCATGAAACTTAACCCCCAGCTTACATATGTGCATGTGAAATCTAATGAAGTGCACAACAACATCATTTCCTTTCCCATCCTCAAATTTAGGCAAATATTTTTTCCAATCTATGTGAGGAATACAATTTGGAAACCCAAGAATATGAGAGTGATTCATTGGAGCATATCTTGCAGATATGTAATCCATATTCAAGCAGTGGAGTCATCAATACAATCTTTAGGCTACTGAGTCTTTGGACAGTGGAGTCGCCATACAAATTTTGAATTCTAGATTGTTGAAAATGGAGTCGCCAGGTGAATGATGTATAACCTTTTTGTGTCTAAACACTCTTCACTATCAGTACTCAGATTTGAAATTTGTTGTTTCTCCTAGGGAATATTTCACCTTTGCTCCCCGATAGCGGCGCCAGAATGTTAGCATTCTGTAAGTTTTGTTCGACTGATAGACAAACGATAGAGGTAATTGTTTCAACCTACTTTAGAGTTGGGCACTAGCATGCTCAACTCAGAGAGGGATCTCTCATGTCACTTGTTATTTATTTGGAAATCAGTGGCTAGATTTAGTTTCTTTTGGTGGTTTTTATAAAGTTGTTGGCAAGGAGGGGGACGGACACTTAGGGATATGGAGTCGAAATTCTGAAAGTGAATGAAAACAATGACTAGCTGGTAGAAATCTCTAGAGGATAAAAGCTAAATGAGACAATGAATCTGAGTTGTAAATTATATTTAAGCAGGGTGTAAGAGGAAGGAGAAAAAAATAACTTTGAACTAGTTTGTCCAAAGAGCTACCTTTCCAAGCCTCATTAAAATAGTGCCTGACTTTCTCAGAAGGAATGCGGGACAATATTCGAATCCAAACGTATGAATAGATAATTTCCATGTTTATACTATTTTTTTAAAGTTTTAATTCAATATGAATAATCTCAAATGAAACTTCATGCCAATTAGGGATCATCAAGGAATGAGAATCATAACCAAATTTCTCGACCTCGTACTCCTCCTCAATGGCGTACTCCTCCTGAATGGCATAGTCAGAGAGCTTATCTTCTGCAAGCTCCTACTGAAAAACCAGACCTCACAGATTCAAGGCACTCAGAACCAATGAAAGCTGGTCCAGTTTCAGGGGTGCGTAGCTTTTAAACTTACAATCAATGTGATTAACTCGTGATAATTTTATGTAATTGCTATGTTTTGTTCTAACAAATTTAACTGTTGTTTGAGGAATGTAGCCGTCTGCTATATCTAAGGCTGCAATTCCATGGAGTGCCAGGAGAGGAAATATGTCGGAGAAGGATAAAGTGCTCAAGACAGTTAAAGGCTATAACTCTTGCTCTTTGAACTTGTATTTATTTATTTTTTATTTGCAAGACAAGAAGCTTTCTATTCTTTATTGATAAAAATTTTACAATTGTTTTTTCCAGAATCTTGAACAAATTGACTCCTGAGAAATTCGATTCGTTGAAAGATCAGTTGCTCAACTCTGGAATTACTACTGTGGACATCTTGCAGGTATGGCTGATTTTATCAAGATATTTTATAGGTCACTGCTTTTATTTTGTTTGTTGAGAACTTTGAACCCTAGTTTTATGGTTTTGCTGGGAGCATTTACATTTAACATGGCTAAGCCTCAAACAAACTTCTCTCCATCGCCATTGATCTGTAGTTTACAATGACCACGCGCTTAATGGCTTTTTTTATATGTCCAGGGAGTGATTTCACTGGTATTTGATAAGGCAGTGATGGAACCAACGTTTTGCTTTATGTATGCCGAGTTGTGTGTGCATCTGAGTTCGGGACTCCCCGAATTTCCACCTGAGGAACCCGATGGAAAACCAATATGCTTCAAAAGGGTTTTGCTAAACACTTCCCAGACAGAATTTGAAGGCGCCGATAACATGCGCGCGCAATTGAAAGAAATGTCTGGACCTAAACTCCTAGAGAAGGAGCAACTCTTAAAATGCCGAACTCTTGGAAATATCAGATTCATTGCAGAGTTATTCAAACAAAAGATGCTACCCAAACCGATTGTTAATGTCTGCATTCGGGTAAAAAAATCTTTTAACGTTGATTTAGATTGTCTCGATTTATATTTGTAACTGGATTGCTAGTTTTGATATGTTATTACATCGCAGGAATTATTCGGGGAAGACATCAAAGCGACTCCTATCGCTGAAAATGTAGAAGCCCTTTGCCAACTATTTTCATTAATTGGAAAGCAGCTGGAAGAGGTCGGTGAGTCGAAACAGAGRGGAACATCGGCTTTTGAKTCATACATAACTCGTTTAAAAAATGTTGGCAACGATTCTCGACTGGACTCYAGGATACGGTTCATGGTGAGAGATGTTATCGAATTGAGGGCAAACAAWTGGATTCCGAGAAGAGAGGAGGTACATTTGCATAACCCAATTCCAATTCAAATATATTTGTTTTCTTTAAGTGTTTATATATAAAAGAACCATCTTAATCGAGCAGTATTGAGATAAATTTCTCTTTCTGTAATTTGTTTTTGAATTTTTGTGTTGGAGAGCTTTGATTACTCTAAACAAACTTCTTAGATCATATGTTAAAATGAATGTAACATCATAGTAGTTTTATATAATTAGCATGCTGGTATTCGAAGATTATAAATCGGATACTCTCCTGTAAACTAGAAATTGAACTGACCTATATTTGTGTTCAGGTTAAGGCAAAGACTATAAGCGAGATCCATACAGAAGATACGTGGCCTCCGACTCAAAGCATATGCCACTCGGTTCACTGTTCCCTTTATGTAAGTAATCTCAAAGTCGTACTCGCTAAGCAATTCCGACCAACGCCGTTGTCGCGCGTTCAGGTCGCTTTGCGTGAAAATGTGTTGTAATCCACAATGATCAGTTTTTAACTCAAATTTTCGTCC
>JASDQU010949375.1:8493-24146 GCA_032191745.1 Picea mariana | reverse complement strand
AGGTTGAAGAATTGGTGAGAGGGGTGAACAAACTACCTCAGGCAACAAACCTTTAAGTAGTTTGTAGAAGAAAAAATCTGAATGCAAGATCCTCTTGGTTCAGGGCTTCGAGAAAGTGAAAGGGGGACTTGACTGGATCCTCCAATTCCAAGTCGTTCAGTGCTAAGAAAATCACTGAGACCGATTAGAAACATTGCAACTGTTACAGTGATCCAACCTACATCATCCTATAATAGTTACAAATCGACTGGATCCTCCAATTCCGAGATGCTCTAATACAGTGTAAACAAAGACGTGAAAGAAACTGACATTCATAAGGCAAGAAGTCTCAAAAGTCCACACATAACCAGGAATAACAGTGCTTCATTAAAGCTTTACAACTGGGAGCCTTACTCAACCATTGATGCATACAAAATACAAAGACTGAGTCTATATACTCAGAAAAATTCGCCTAACAGAGGCGTGCTCAGTCACCCAAGGATTGGTGTCCCTTCAGCCAAATTCGAATGGATATTCTTCGTTAGACGCCACCTTAACTGCGCATGGCTCCTGCAAGGGGAGTAGCTGAGCCATTAAATGTCAAGTTAGCATGTGCAGGCCTCTCTATCTTGTCGAGGATTCGACATGGCTTCTTTGGAAAAAATTGGCACACAGGACCCTCTCGCGCAGGCATCTTGCCAGACCCTCCATACCTTACACTTAATGAATGAGGAGAGGTTTCAACCACCCCTTCTCACCTTCATTTACTCTAAGAGAAAACCAAGATTGAGGTTGAATCAGATGGCACCTGGAGATCGCGATGATTCCTTCTATGACCAAACTCGATGTCTTCGGCCCCTCTTGCACAACTCTTTTTATTTCCCAAGTGACCACGGGCTGTGACCCTGTGTTTATTCTCAAAGGCGCTTTGGGCATTCATGAATAGGAAGGAGTTGATCCTTTCGTATCACAGTCGCGATGAGCGAAACATAAAGATGGCTTAATTGGGCGCCACGCGTCCCTCTCATATCTGACGGTCCTTAACCTACTCGACGATGTTGTGGGCCCCGGGTCCTGGACGCTCTCGGCACTTCGGGGTTCTGGGTTTTGAGATGTAGAACGACATAGAGCCCTCACCCTTCGAACTCCCGACTGCTGAAAAGCCGATGTGACTAGATCTCACACCACGTGTCCTTTGGATGGACGGCTGCTATCCTTTCCTGCATGCAATATGGGCGCTGTCTGTCGCGCTAATCTCAGTGCAACTGCGCTAACCGCGATTTCTCGCCGATCGCCGATCTTCTCTTATGGATGAATCCAGACCGTCAACAATATAATCTCGCCCGCTTACTTTCTTGGAAGCCTAAAACAAGATTTTTCCATGCTGCGCTCGTGCGCTTCTCGTGCAACTTGCAGATCTGAATACTCTTGTGCCCAAGACAAGAAATGTTACTAACAGTATGGGAAGTTGTCCAAATGGTATTTTTATCAATCGAAGATTCACTACTTAGGGCATGTCATCTTTGGCGAAGGCATCGTCGTGGATCCAGAAAAGGTCGAGGCTATTATGGAATGGCCTACGTCGACGAATGTACCAGAAGTGAATAGCTTCATGGGCTTAGCAGGATACTATCGACGGTTCGTCGAGGGATTTTCGAAGATAGCAAGTCCGATCACTGAGTTGCAGAAGAAGAAAAAAAAGTTTGTTTGAACCGAGAAATGCGCAGAAGCATTTCGGAGGCTCAAGGAATTGTTGACAACGACACCAATACTAAAGGTCCCTGACATGGACGCGGACTTCTTGGTATGCACTGACGCATCCAAGGAAGGCTTAGGTGGAGTCTTGATGCAAGAGGGACGAGTGATCGCTTACATTTCGACGAAACTGAGAAGGCATGAGGAGAACTACGCGACGCATGATTTGGAGTTGTTAGCCATCGTTTATGCCTTGAAGGTTTGGAGACACTACCTTGTTGGACAAAAATTTGAACTAAAGACTGACCATTGTGGACTACAACACGTCTTTATGCAAAGTGACCTGAATGCGTGACAACGATGTTGGTCGAAATTGCTTAGCGAGTACGACTTTGAGATTACTTACATAAAAGGAATGGTGAACTGAGTGGCAGACACATTGAGTCGGAGATCGCGCATCTTTTCAGTGCTGCCTCTTCAAATGAATCTACGTGAAAGGATTCTAACTTTACAGCATGGCGATGACTGGTACAAAGAGTTCGAGGGTTTTATCGGATAAAAAAAAATGATGGTACCACGATTTGAAGGATTTTCATTTGATAGCGATGGTTTATTGAGGTTTAAAAATCGGATCTACGTACCGCCGAATGACGAGTTGAGGATGTTGATTTTGAGTGAGGCTCATAGAGCAGTTTACATGGCTCACCTAGGAGTCACGAAGATGAGGGAAAACCTTAAACCCTTATTCTTCTAGAAGGGAATGAAGGTAGACATAGTCAACTATGTGGCCAGATGTCTAGAATGTCAGCAGGTAAAGGCTGAACATAGACATGCAACCGGATTACTATAACTACATGTTTTTCTGGAATCAAAATGGGAGGTTATTTCGATGGATTTTATTGTTGGATTGCCACTGACGACAAGGAGACATGACTCGATTTTTGTAGTAGTAGACACTCTGACAAAGAGTTCTTACTTTATTCCTATGCGTATGACGTATCAAGGACCTAACATAGCCAAAGTTTTCATCAGTGATATTGTGAGGCTGCATGGCGTGCCTAAGAGGATTATATCCGATAGAGGATTGGTGTTTACTCAACGATTTTGGACTAGTTTCCAAGAAGCCTTGGGAACCCAACTTAACTTTAGTAGTAGAGATATGATCATCCGATTACACTGAGGTTGTACCCTCAATATCGTGAACGATAAAAAAGTTGAATGTCAATTATATGACTATTATGGTACTCTGATGGTCATAACTATAGAAAGAAACGCTTCTTCAACACGAAACTGAATTCAAATGGAGGTGGTGAAGAGTTGAGGCCAATGTCATTTTAGTCCCCCATCTTGGCCAAGAGTTTTTTGAAAAAATAGTTCCAACACCATGAAGTGACGAGTTACCAAAATTCCTATGATGGACAGTTGGGCACCAGAAATGAGAACAATGGGTAGGGGGAAGAGAACAAGATCGATGGCTAAAAGGGTGAAGTTTCTATGAACTTCACAAGGCGTGTTTGAGTTGAAGACTCTAAGATGTGTTCTAGTGTGCATTCGAGGGAGATATGTTGAGTTTAAATTGTTGTCATGGATGTTATAAATCCATTTTATGGGTCCATAACCCATAGGTATGAGGTTCAAACTCATAAAAAAGTTGATTCGAAGGACCCCCAGAATCGGTCTTTATCAAACATACAAAATCACTAAGATAACAAGCTTGTAAAAGAGAAAAAAAAATTTCTTAGGAACCAAAATTCAACATCTTTACACTTATTTTCAAGACAAAAAAAGAATTTTTCCAACCTCCACTAATCCTTTTTTCAACACTACAATCATAGTTTAGTTTATGATGAGTGTCAGTTCCAATATACTTATAGGAAGGTATTTCTTCAATTTTTTTGCTATTGTAAACAAACTTAGAATACATGATTCACCTTGAATTGAGGATTATAGTATTTGTTTCAACATTGTTCATAGTCATCCTAGAGTTAGTGCTAACTTATCTATCTAAATTCCAAAAGGGGCAACGGACAACCAATATCCATGCTTGATCCCTATATCATAATTAACCTCTTTTGACCATCCCTCATTAACTCTATATTCTAGAATAACTCACTTATATAACCTGATATTTAATACATACCATATTTAATACATCCCAACATTAGTTAATCTTAATATTATCTAAACGGTATGAAAAAACATAAAAATAAAGAAATAAAGATTAAAATAAAATCAATCCTCTTAATGAATCATGCCAATTTATTTTATTTTAGAATTTTATGATTATTATAATATTTTTTAGTTCTTATTATTATAAATTATTATTTTTTAATATTTACATGTTAAGTACCAAAGATTGAATATAGAAATACCACAAATATTCAATAACAATATAGAATAAGTCTCCACTTTATTATTAAAAACCCTTGAGGTAGGGCAATGCCATACAATGGTTCATATTATGGAAGGGATCCTCTTTTGTTCACTTGCCTCTTTGAGTGGGTAATCTCATAATGAACTATCGCTCTATTACAATACTTCTTCTTTATATCCAATTATATTGCTTGAACCCCTTTATATAGTGCTACCAACCAACTAAGAACATTATATAGGAGGAATCTTCTAAAAAAGAAGTCTTTTGACAATTATTATATCTAACTATAATATTGAGATTTATTTAATACTATAGTGGACCTAGTCCACCTTACATTGAATGACCTCCACTGTGGGCCCTCTGGCCCCCCCACTACCTCTCTAGCTACCTAAAATTTCACCTCCCTTATGAAAGTGTTGTCCTCAACGCTTGTTATGAGGGTGTACAACCATATATCAGGGTCCCATGGATAAATGTGGACCATAGTGCTAAAGTAACCTAGAGAACCAAGGTCCCATGTAGAAATGAAAGCCACCATTATGAAGTAGTCCAACCTCCATTGTAAACTAGGTTCCCATGTCCAATTGATCATGTGAAATCCACGCGAAAGATATCAAAACCTAATATCCAACTAAAAATGATGCTCCAAATACTGACACCTGTCATGTGGATCCAAATAAGAAGATACAACCACATAGTGGGAAAGGGTCGTAGCTAAATCTGGAAGGAATAATAACACTATAAAATATGCAGGATGGAGAACAGTAATCATAATTGTCTCATGATGTGTCACATTAATGTTCTTTACAAAAGGTGGAGTAGAATCATCAAATAAAATATGAAAGTGGTTGTCACCCCAAAAATGACAACTATGCATATATCAATTATCACAATCGGCCTCAAAATCATATCAAGCATATACTTCTTGAATATATTCTRCCATGATACGATGACCAATAATTTCCATGTTATATATCTGGTTGATGATCT
Source organism: Picea mariana (assembly GCA_032191745.1). Lineage (NCBI taxonomy): Eukaryota > Viridiplantae > Streptophyta > Pinopsida > Pinales > Pinaceae > Picea > Picea mariana. The sequence continues at coordinate 19,108 of JASDQU010949375.1, read as the reverse complement.
CTAGGTTACATCTCCCTCTATGAACTTTTGTCTCGAGGGCTTCAAACTTTCGTCTAATTTCCATGAGAAGTCGAATATCCATTGGAAACACCATATATAATATACCAAAAGAAAGATATTAAAGTTATATATTTAATTGCATTGAGTCGGTAGAAATCTCAGCACTCTGCGAAAAGTTATCAGCTCTGTAGTCCCACCACCATCACGAAAAACCAAAAACAATAGTTGATTTTGAATCAGCGATATCTTCACGTCCGAAGATTTGATTTGGGTGATTATGTTTTTAAATCAATTATTTTTGAAAGAGGAACTCAGATCTATAATTTTTTTTTCGGAAATTTGTCCCTAACTTCTACATAAATCAGAAACATTGTGCGACCGTTCGTGAAAAAACCCCGAAAATAACAGATTCTAAAATGTCAATAACTTTACTTTCCAGACTTTGTTTCATCGATTTTTTTTTTTAAATTGGGCGTTTTTCCAAGAGAAACTCGGATATACAACTAATTTTTACAAATTTTGAACAAAAATCTATATAAATCATCCGGAATGTCACGACTCTTAATCTTCTCCAAAAAAATATAAAAAAAATAGAAGAAAAAACAATTTCTCCTTTTTTGTGGCCGAAGAAAGTGCTTTGATACCAATTGTTAAGTACCAAAGACTAAATAAAAAAATACCACAAATATTCAAGAACAATATAGAAGAAATCTCTACTTTATTATTAAAAACCCTTGAGGTAGGGCAACGCCATACAATGGATCCTATTATAGAAGGCATCATCTCATGTTCACTTGCCTCTTCCATGGGGAAACCTCACAATGAACTGTCGCTCTATTACAAAACCTCTTATTCATATCCCATTACATTGCTTGAACCCCTTTATATAGTGCTACCAACCACCTAAGAACATTCTAGAGAAGGAATCTTCTAGAAGCACAAATCATCTTACATTTATTATATCTAGCTACCATAGTGGATCTTATTTAATACTATAGTGGACCTAGTCCACTTTATATTGAATKCCCTCCACTATAGGCCCTCYGAACCCCCCACTACCTCTCTAKCTACCTAACATTACACTTTTATTACTCTCAATTGTTTTCAATTAGATGTAATTATATTACCTAAATTATGTTACGCGTAAGATTATACTAAACTTTATAACCACATGTCACAACTCCAAGGGCATATGGAACTTAGATAATTGTCTCAATTGGTGCTTTGCATATGTTCAAMTCTTACATATGATTATTGTAGGATCACTCTCTTTTTGTTTCTATGATATCTATAAGTKAAGTCAAGGTTGGCTCCTTAATTCAGAAAAGAATATAAGACTTTATGAGTACTATTGCTTTCTCAAACAAGTTTATCTTCAAGTTCTGAGTTAATTAAAACGTCTAATTTTGCTCATTTTCGGTGGATTTTGGTATCAATTTAATTAAAATGTCTAATTAAAACGTCTAACGCGATTCAAAGATCTTGAAAATCTTTTAAACCACATTTTTATTGGTGATAGAAATTGGTGAGGCCCAAGAAGCTTCGAAGTTTAGTGAGTGTGGTTGGGGTTGGCCAGTCACAGATGACCTGGATCTTGGTTGGATCCACATGCACACCATGTCGATCAACGATGTAGCCTAAGTAACGGACCCTATCCATTCTGAAGGATCATTTTTCCAAGTTTGCATATAGTTTGTGTTGTCGCAAAGTGTGAAAAACCTGATGAATATGTCGCAAGTGTTCCACCCAAGTCCTGTTGTAGATGAGGATCTCATCCAAATACACCACTACAAAATTATTGGTGAAAGGTTGTAGGATATCGTTCATCATCCTCATAAAAGTTGTTGGAGCATTTTTCCAACCAAAGGGCATGAACAACCATTCAAAAAGACCTTCTTTTGACTTGAAGGCAATCTTCCATACATCTATCTGTTCTATTGGGACCTGGTAGTAGCCATACTTCAGATCAATCTTACTGAAGTATTTGGCCCCCGTGAGATGATCAAGGAGGTTGTCGATTTGGAGAATCGGGTACCAGTTTCGGACTGTGATTTTATTCAGGGCCTGGGAATCAATGTAGAGTCACCAAGTCCCATCTTTCTTCTGCACCAAGACGATTGGGCTCCCACAAGGCGATGATCTGGGACGTATGTTCCCCTTGTGGAGTAGTTCTTGGATCCGCCTATTGATCTTCTCATTTTATAATAGAGAGAAGTTGTAGATTAGCCCATCAGGTGGTGGTGTGTATGGGGTTAGAGTTAGATTGATGGGATGCTTGACTTGGAAGTGCAAAGTTACCCCGGTAAGAGAGGAGAAGATATCTAATTATTCTTCCATGACCTTATCCACTTGCTTCTAGTGTGTGGAGAGATCGGTCGCAGAGGCCTTGGATGTGGCTGTGATCTTTCACTCACTTTGAGAGCGAATCACGAAGAAGAAAAATTTCTCAGTTTGAGAGATGAACTTCCTACATTTCTTGGCAGAGATCAAGGAAATAACACTAGGAGGGACTGCCTCGGGTATCCTGTACAATTTCTTGTTCAAAGTAATAATAACACTATGAGGCCTAGACTCATATACAACATGATGTTTCCATTAATAAGGTTGGCCCAAAAGAACATTACCAGCTTTGAGAGGAGCTACATCAAACAATACCTCATCTTTGAAGGGCTTGATGTCGTATGACATTCGACACTGTTGGATGATGTGGATATTGCTTCCTTTGCGAATCCATCCAATGGTGTAGGGTTGTGGGTGCGACATTTTCGTCAGGGCCAACTGCTTGAAAACCTCTGCTAAGATGATGTTCTTTTGGCTACCGCTATCAACGATGAAGTGCAACGGGGTGCCTTTTACCCACATCTGTGAATGGAAGAGGCACTCGCATTCTTCTAGCTCATTTGGTTCACCATGCTGGAGTTTGGTGGTAGCAACAGTGGCACTCGGTTTTGCGTCAATGATCTGTCTTCCCCTTTCTGGTTTTGACTCAATGTCAGAACCTGCATATGATTCAGAGGCTTTCACTTTGGCCACTAGCGACTACTTTGAGCGGCAGTGAGTAGTGTTATGCCAAGGGCTCTTATGGAAGTCACACCGCTTCCCGATATCTTTCTTTGTCTTTCTGATGTCCTTCTTTGCTTGCGGCTTAGACTAATTGTTCTGATACTATCCATCTTTGCTCTATCATTTTTTCTATGGGTTGCGGCCACCCCTTCCTGGATTTTGTTGTGAGGAGTTCCTAGGCCCAAATTGCCGCATCTTTTGTTTGAGCTTATGCTAGAGTTTGATAGCATATCAATAAGTCGTGTCCAAGGACGAGATGTCCACAAATTCCATTTCAGTCTGAATGTATCTATGTAGAGAACTGTGATACTTGAGCACCAGATGTTGCTTTGAATCTTTGATACCCAGCTTGGTGCGCAAGGTATGGAAGATATTTGTGAACTCTAGCACTGCTTGGTCTCTTTCTTGTCGCAGTGTGGTTCATTTGGTATAAAAGTCATCATAACTTCTAAAAAAATAGTATTGTTCCTTAATAACATCCTTGAAGGATTCCCAGGTGGTCATGACTATAAATAATGAGGGTTACTCTATTTCCTTTTGCTCACAGAAAGTTTCCCACCAATCTTTGACATGGGGAACAACTTTGAGGAGTGTAAAAGAAATATTTTCTCTATTCGAAAAGTTATGGACAGAAAAATACCCTTATAGTAGATTCAACCACTTGTCTATAGCATCTGCGTATATCTGACCNTTCTTTGCTTGCGGCTTAGACTAATTGTCCTGATACTATCCATCTTTGCTCTATCATTTTTTCTATGGGTTGCGTCCACCCCTTCCTGGATTTTGTTGTGAGGAGTTCCTAGGCCCAAATTGCCGCATCTTTTGTTTGAGCTTATGCTCGAGTTTGATAGCATATCAATAAGTTGTGTCCAAGGACGAGATGTCCACAAATTCCATTTCAGTCCGGATGTATCTATGTAGGGCACTGTGATACTTGAGCACCAGATGTTGCTTTGAATCTTTGATACCCAGCTTGGTGCGCAAGGTATGGAAGATATTTGTGAACTCTAGCACTGCTTGGTCTCTTTCTTGTCGCAGTGTGGTCCATTTGGTATAAAAGTCATCATAACTTCTAAAAAAATAGTATTGTTCCTTAATAACATTCTTGAAGGATTCCCAGGTGGTCATGACTATAAATAATGAGGGTTACTCTATTTCCTTTTGCTCACAGAAAGTTTCCCACCAATCTTTGACATGGGGAACAACTTTGAGGATTGTAAAAGTAATATTTTCTCTATTCGAAAAGTTATGGACAGAAAAATACCCTTATAGTAGATTCAACCACTTGTCTATAGCATCTGCGTATATCTGACCTTCAAATATAGGAATATAGAAGTTGATTTGTACCTTGAAGTGGGTGGTGCCTCCGCCTGAGGAAGATGCATCGCCTATTGGTAGTCGTTGAAGGATTTGTGTGAAACTATCCATCATCTCGTTCCTCTATTGCGTGAGGGCTTCCTCGAGAAACATTTTGAAAGGATCTCCTGTCCTGTCATATTTCTTTTCTCCTGCCATGAGAGGTCACTTGGGCGTGTGAGAGATTTTTTCCTCAAGAGAAACAAGCTCGAGACCCAATTCTTTGTACCTTGACCTCGTTGGGGACATGCATTAAGATGATAAGGAGTAGACCACTCTGATACCACTGATCTAGATTTTTTTAGAAGAATGACGTTCTCCCTACCTTATATTCCCATTTTGGAATAAAGTACCAACTTTATGAAAATCCATGGAAACACTATCTCGAAACATCTCCTTCCACTCGACTTCCTTAAATAAAATAATAGGTTCGAGATCCCCTTTGGTGGTGAATAAATATAGGTGAAAAATGCCCCGTCTGCGCAGCAAAAGGTTGTTGACGAATGCTCCAAACACAATCTAGTTGTTCACCTATCTCATAGTTAAGTAAGGTCCCACCCTGGCACACAGCTGCTCATTGGTGCTCCATGGTTGTAGAAGGTATTGCAAGACAACCAGAAGTGGAAGGTAAAATATGAGGTACCTTACTGCTAAGTTTATGTTTTATGGAAGCTTTAACTATTTATGGTGAGGAACCAGCCCCAACTTCTCCAAACTATCTCGAAACGACTCATTCCTATAACCCTTAGTGCTTCAATTTATCCTTTGCGATCCTCGTTCCTCTCTCCCTACCCGGTGGCTATCTCATTTGGCCATCAAACATTACCCTAAGCAGCTCATGATTCTTAGGCTCACTAGTAAAAGACCCAAAAATAGAAAGGACTCTATGAACTAGTCTTCTTCCAGGAAAATATCTCAATATTGTATCCGACCAAAAGAAAAACAGAAATTGTGTTTTCATTACGGACTAACAGAGAGAAGATGGGAAGACCTACCCTGATCTGATGGTATGAACTAGTCCACCTCCTTTCCTGAACTGGTAGATATTTCCTGTCTTTTTCAGTCGAGCCTACTTGCACATCTTTCCTCGATCAGGTAACACCTGATTCGTGGGTGGGAATACCCAAGAAGGCTGGCTCTTTCACCCGGCCCAACTGCACCCCAAATTAGGCAAGGAGGAGGGACTAGACCCCACTACCCCGCCTCACTCCCTCATTGTTATCTTACCTCCAAAAGCCCCAAACCCTATGACCTTCTTGACCTCCACCCATGAGTGCGTGTTGTCCAACCTTTCCCCAACTGGTCTTATTTTGTGATCATTTGGCTGTGGGCATAGTCGATGGACAACATGTTAATATTCTTGTACTACCCCTTGTTGGTCTCAAGGGATGGAGGAGGCTAGGTTAGCCGAAATATGGTTATTGTTTGATTAGTTCTATCAAATGGTTGTCTATTCAACCAATCTCCATCCAGGAGGGCCAAACATCATGAAAACAATACCCAAATGAGGTGCCTAGTCCAGTCCTTTCGAAGGAAAGGTTTACCATCTTTCACTTACTACCATATCAGGCCAACATCATGATTTAAGGTTATATCCTCGGCCCCATTCAATGGAAGGTTTCATAGCAGCCTAGCGTTTTGTAGATGTGCTCACGTCCTGATAAGAGGTTACATATAAAAATAAGGTGCTAACAAACACACGGTATTACTTATGTATATGCAACCCCTAAAATACTTTCTTATGCCTCCTTATGTAAGTAATTAGTTGGCCTTCTTCCTGAGGCCTAGAAATGCAGTGATGCGATGCCTTTCACGACGAGGAGTTTCCACTGCTTCTTAGGCCTAACTGTCAACATTTCTGACGAGGTTGGAAGGACAGAAAGCGAGGCAAGCATCTAAGGTACTTGGCACAACCGATTCGCAGAAGGCATTTGAGAGGGAAAAATGCACTTTTTGCAATAACAGGTCTGGTGTTGATGGTATATCCAAGAGGATGGATAGGTTTTTGGTTCATAATTCTATTTTACAAAAGATAGATAGATCAATGAATACAGATTATTAAAATATGCTTAACACATATTAATAGAGATACAATAAAATTGGTTTTCTATTCAATAAGGAAATAAGCTGAAATTGTAAAATACAGTGGAAAACAAGGTTGCTAGAATGGTGGTGGCTTATCTCTTAGAAGAGATGTGACGGTTTTGCTCATTCTCAAGAAGATGATTGCAATGAGGCTTTGAAGGCCTTTTTACAATAAATAGGAATTTCAAAAACCCTAGACAGCAAAAAAACTAACCCTAGGAGATAAAGCACCAAAAGTCACATGGGCCTCGTTGGGGTAAGTTAGTGCATCAACTTCTCGGGGTCGTAACATTTTCATACGATCTTCGTTTTAGGCGCACGATAACCCGTTGGAAAGGTATCAACGAGGAGATTCATTTTGGGGTCTTAATTAGAGCCTTTGACTATCATTGAGAAGCTCGATCCTGAAAAACCTTCATTTAGGCCTTCAAAATGGCCCCGGAAGTTAAAACTGCTAAAAATAGTAAATTGTCAAAATTGCTAGAAAATTGTTTTGAGTGAATTGCAAAAGGTGGGTGGCCACCAATATCCACCTGGATAAACATCCCTCAAGAAAACAATGATTTCCCCAACTATAATAAGGAGGTTTTCTTCAAAAATACGCCTTGTACATATTAGAGATTAAACCCTTGCATATTAGACCACCCTCCATGCAAAATGAAGCCCTCAAATAAATGGGATCCACCTAATATCAATGGACACTGCCGTTTCTTGGCCAAGGCATTGATTAAATCAATAACCTAAATAAGAATGCACCCTCTCCAGAGTAATTCGCCCTAAAACACATTTATTCCTGCCAAGAAGAATGCAATAGTTTTTCCTCAACCCCTTTCCAAGACTCTAATAGAATATCTACCTCATAGGAATATTCCTCTAAACATATTGGCTAGAGTGGATATCCCACCACTGAAACCAAACCCTCTAGCTAGAGTGGATCTTTCACCAGTGAAACCATATCTAGGGTTTTACTCCAAACCCCGACCCTCCAAATCTCCTTGAGCTCTCCATAATCTCAACTCAAAAATATACCATGCATAATGAGAGAGGCCCCCTCATCTCCTTTTATAATCCTTTCATGAGAATCACTTAAAATTATTAAAGTGACTTCTAAGGTTATTTCCCAATTAATTAAAAAGTCACTTAATAACCTTTTATTTTAATTACCTAATGCCACTTAGACTTTAGCTTTAATAAGGGTGACATCAAATAACCTCCATAATCTCCCCTTCCCCACTGATTATAGCCTACATGGAGAGTTTATAGGTTATTCCATCATCATCCTTCGTGCATTAGTTTGGAAAGGGACATTACAATGATGGACATTGATAATCATAACTGGTTCCTGATGTGTCACATTGATGTTCTCTATAGAAGGTGGAGTAGAGTCATCAAATAAAATATGAAAGTATTTGTCATCCCAAAAATGGAAACTATCCATACATCAATCATCACAATCGGCCTCAAAATCATATCAAGAATATACTTCTCGAATATATTCTGCCATGATGCGATGACCAATAATTTCCATGTTATATATCTGGTTGATGATCTCCAGGTTACATCTCCCTCTAGGAACTTTTGTCTTGAGAGCTTCAAACTTCCGTATAATTTCCATGAGAAGGTGAATATACCACAATAAAGATATTAAAATTATCTATCTAATGGCATTGAGTTGGTAGCAATTTGAGCACTTTGTGAAAAGTTATAAGCTATGTAGTCCCACCGTCGTCACGAAAAAACCCAAACAAATAGTTGATTTTGAATAGTGATATCTTCACATCCGAAGCTCCCATTTGGGTGATTTTTTTTTTAAATCAATTATTGTTGAAAGATGAACTCAAATCTATAATTTTTTTTCCCAGATTTGTCCCCAACTGCTACATAAATCAGAAACATTATGCGACCGTCTACAGAAAAACCCTGAAAAATAGCAGATTCTAAAATGTCGATAACTTTACTTTCCAGACTTTGTTTCATCGTTTTTTTTTTTTTTTTAAATTGAGCATTTTTCCAAAAGAAACTCACATATACAACTAATTTCTACAATTTTTTCACAAAAATCTATAGAAATTGTCTAGAATGTCACGAGCCTCTTTCTCTTCTCTGAAAAAATATGCAAAAATAGAAAAAAAAAAATTGTCCCTTTTTTGTGGCCGAAGAAAGTGCTTTGATACCAATTGTTAAGTAGCAAAGACTAAATAGAAATACCACAAATATTCAAGAACAATATAGAATAAATTTCTACTTTATTATTTAAAATCCTTGAGGTAGGGAAACACCATACAATGGATCATATTATGAAAGGGATCATCTCATATTCACTTGCCTCTTCCACAGAGAAACCTCATAATAAACTACCGCTCTATTACAATACTTCTTCTTCATATCTAATTGCATTGCTTGAACTCCTTTATTTAGTGCTACCAACCACCTAAGAACATTCTAGAGAAGAAATCTTCTAGAAGCACAAATCCTCTTACATTTATTATATCTAGCTAGCATAATGAGTCTTAATTAACACTATAGTGGACCTAGTCCACCTTATATTGAATGGCCTCCACTATGGGCCATTCGACCCCCACTACCTCTCTAGCTACCTAACATTACACTTTTATTAGTCTCAATCTTTTTCAATTAGATGTAATTATATTACTTAAATTATGTTATACGTAAGATTATACTAAACTTTATAACCACATGTCACAACTCCAAGGGCATATGGAACTTAGATAATTGTCTCAATTGGTGCTTTGCATATGTATATGATTATTGTAAGATCACTCTCTTTTTGTTTCTATGATATCTATAAGTTAAGTGCTCCTTAATTCAGAAAATAATATAAGACTATGAGTACTATTGCTTTCTCAAACAGGTTTGTCTTCGAGTTCTGAGTTAATTAAATTGTATGATTTTGCTCATTTTCGGTGGATTTTGGTATCGATTTGTTGCAAAGATCTTATTTTCTTGACCTTCTAACTCGATTCGAAGATCTCGAAAAGCTTTTAAATCGCATTTTTATTAAGATCGTGAGATTTCAATTGCAGATTTGAAGTTATCAAATTGTATGGGCAACAAGATTCCAGCCAAAATCGTGGCGGAAAAAAGCACCGAGAAAGCTGCGTTTTAGTTCGTTTTTAGATCGCGCGGATTGTGAGATTTATGAAGAACTAGCCAAAACGTGATTGGAGCTCCACAATACTACAGCGCCACGTTTATCTGGTAAATTGCCACGATAATAATAGACTACTCATACCTGGCTCCGATGTCATAGGATTTTGATTCGAGAAGAATGAATAAGATTATAGGACTGGCACTGTTACTGCAACAACTCTTCATGGTCGTGAAGGCTAGCGCCGTCTCGTGTCCTACGGATTTCCTCTACGTCCGTCAAATTCCATGGGACGCCTCTCCCTGCCAGTCGGGAAGTCACGATGGACAGTGCTACCAGACATTGTTGAGCTTATTCGCCGTAGGCATAGCGCAGCATCTCAAGGACTCCACCATGTTCTTGTTTCCCAACCATGCCTTCGCCACTGCTTGTCTCCATGAATTCCAGCGACAGATTTCTTCAATGCCCACCTCTCCTCTTTCCCCGCTCTTAGTCCGCCGATGCCTGAACGACACCTCCGTACTTGTATCCAGTCCCAGATTCTGCGGCGGCATAAAAAACAAACATGATTGGATTGATTTGTTGGGCACAACTGCAATCGACTCGTCCTGCAGTGGGGATCTCAAAGACTTGGGTGCTTGCAGTTTATGCATTAATGGCACCCAGCAGGTTACCAGCAGATTGGTCAGGATGATTAAAAACGTTACAGGGAGAACCAGTCTCCAATGCTTCTACTTAGCGCTTCTCTATGCTGCCGGCGTGGTGAACAAATTCGGGCCGAAGTACCCTGACACCGCTAACTGTATATTAGGATTGGACTTGCTCACGCCAGAAACGAAAGAGAATAGCCGTTTCGTTTTCGTTTTCACTTGGGTCGTGGCTGCGGTTATCATTGTTTTAGTTGCTACGTGTGCCATTGTTTATTTCGTGCGGGTGAGGAGGAACCACGGGAATCGACACAGACAGTTTGTAAATAGGAACAGAGACCTCTTGAGGGCAACC